>QJOA01000213.1:0-96285 GCA_004155915.1 Monosporascus sp. CRB-9-2 | reverse complement strand
CCCAACCCCCCCCCCCCCCTTTTTTTTTTCCCAGAAAGAAGAAGAGAAAAGATGTTGTTCCGAATGGCAAAAGAAGTTCGGTCCGGTGTCGATTGCCTGCATCTTCCGTCGCTCAGTTTGCTGATGATGCTTTGTTGTAGATTCAGAACCGTTGCTTTCAGGCACTTGCGGCTGATTCTTCCCAGGGCACACTGGGCGTAATATCCCAGGTCCCCATGAAGCCCCCTACCACAGGGCACGGGAGTTCGACAGCTGCTTGAGGACCGGGGATGATGAAATAGGCTCTTTTTACCTATATACCCTACTCCTGTTGGAGGACCACGTATCTTGTATCTATCACTCCAGCTACCGCGGAGACTAACCTGGACCTCCTTTCCGCACTGTATTGGTTCATTCTTGCTATCATGATATTTACCAGCATTTCGATAGGGTCATTGTTAGCCTTCGGCGTGATATTGTTCAAGTAGCCTCGATGTCTATCAGGTCGAATAATGATGTGGGTATTTAAAAGCACGTATACATTACACATATATACCGGGAGCATACTCCAGCATTGATGCCCTAGTTCAACTTCACCGGTATTCAAAAGCAAGTGCAATATCTCAAGATGGCTGGTTGCTATGATGTTGCCATAGCCTCGGTAGGCGTTGAAGATAACTGCTTCTGGCAGCAAACAGGCTTCATCAGATGAAAACAAAAACATATTTAAATATGGCGAGCCCAAATCAACGACCTGTACTAATGGCTAACCCTTCGAAATAGGACCAACCGCCTGAGGTCTACGTGATAAGTATATATTGATGAATTTCCGTGTTGTGGCGGACAGCAACTCTCACCTTGTTAATGATCGCCTTCGTTCGCCTGGAAAGAGTGCCCCTCGGGGTAATATGTTATGAGATTTTCCCCTTTATTCTTCCTACTCCCATTGTCCAGCATTACAATTTCCCCTGCTGCTTCCTCGCATCCCGTATACTTAGTTCACCGTGTTTGTAATCAGACTATAATTATGAGCATCTCCCGAGCAACTACACGCCTACACCTGAAGTACCACGGTTTCCTTGTTGCAGCCTTCTGAGAAAATTTCAGGTCACTCCGTACATACAGCGCCCAAATTATCTTTAATTTCTTATCAGAAGATTTCTGTTGCGTCTCTTTTCAAATTCCCAGGAGTCAAACAGGACACGCGCACCTACATCATCTGACTAGTTGTTACTTCGCGAGCAACCAGCTCTTCCAGGCCTGGTTATTGTCATATAAACACTTCAATCTCGTACTGAAGCATCGCCACCCACCGCGAAATGCGCACGCATCCTCGAAAAAAAAGGTAGGTAAAATGATCAAGCAGGCGTTCCAATGTCAATTACTGTTCCCCTGCCCAGTAATTGTGGCTAGCTAGTACTCTCTGGCTAACCACTCAAAGATCAATTGATGTCAAATACCTCCATTTTACAGCAGGCGATATCAGACGCACTGACGCCAGGAGACCAGCTTGCCATTTTGAGTGAGGTCAGACCTCTTCTCACCACTCGGGTCCCTCGCGAGCTTATCCTGATGATCGTCGAGAATCTGGAGACCGAGAAGGACCTCCTTGCCCTGGCCGAGACCTGCAAGCTTTTCTATCATGCCTCCTCCCGCTTCTCCTCGACAAGAACGCCCGCGGACAACGCACCGCACTCCACTGGGCGTGTGTCAACGGACACGTCGAGACGGTGAAGAGGATGCTGGAGGCAGGAGCCCATATTAACCCATTCAATCTTTGGGTGAAAAATCGCAAGTTCTCGACCCCGATCACCTACCTGCCTCGAGACAAGGTGCAAACTCGCTCTCGAAAGACCTTGCTTCCGGATGTCCACGAGCAGGGGGTCCTCGATTCTTATTCTTCCGCGATCCAGAACCTACGGGTACCTCTGCATATCGCAGCGGCGTGGCGCCACGTCGAAGTTGTTCGGATTCTTGTGGCCGAAGGCACTGATCCTCTGTACCGCACGAAGTCCCGTCGCTCGTCCAAGAAGAGCCAGTCGAGGTACAGCAAATTCGATGCCATTGATTGGGCTATTACCTTGAGTCCCTTCGTCCCCGACGAAGAGCTACCCAGGGAAGCAACCAAGGTCACCGAAATAATCAAGATTCTTCTAAAGGATCTACCCGTTGTCCGCAACGAACATCTCACACACATCTGCTGCCGATGGCTGGGCTGTCAATGGGAAGGGGGCGAGGCGAAAGAGGCATACATGTCAGAAATCATCCGTACACTCCTCAGCCTAGGCGTGAGCCCGAACTACGTTCCGTCTATGCCGAAGCGCCTGCATCTTAGTTACCCGCAAACCCGCGTCTCTCGACTGCATTACGTTTTCCTATACTGTCAATTCAGGCTGGCTAACCTGGAACTCCTCGGACTGTTACTCAAGGGTGACGTTAATATTAACGCAATGGTCGTACCCGGAGCTACTTTGCTACAATTAGCCATCGAAGACAGGAACACGGGTGTTGTTCGGTTCCTGCTCGAAAGGGGGGCGGACATCAACCTCCCTGACGGGACAGACTCATCTCCGCTGCACCTGCTAGCCAGCCACCATGAGTTTCTCTGGTTCCCCCCCAGCATGGACATCCGCATTATGGAGATGTCGCTCGGGCATGGGGCAAACCCAGAAATTCGAGATCGTTTTGGCTTTCGGCCAGTCGACATAGCCATCGTGCATGGAAAGTGGGATATCGCAGGCCTCTTGATGATGGTGGAGGTAGCTAAGAGACTGTTCGAGGAACTCGTGTTCCACGAGAAGCAGGCATGGGACGACGAGCACTGGCAGGAGCTTCTGGGTTTCTTGATGGCGCAATGGTCCCGAAAACCGAGGTTTCACAGTTCTGGAACTGTGCATACCTGGGAATTGAAGGACTAGCGAGACAATGGACGCTTCTGTAATGGTGGCTGTGTTGAGAAGGTGTACAATTCTACCGCTGTTACGGGACGGCGCGTGGTAACTCATGTAGATACTATGAGCAATAGCTTCACCCATTTCTTCTCCCCTTTTTCCTTAAGGACGATTGGTCTTAGGAGGTACTTCGTAAATCATGGTGGATTCTTGTAAGGCGTGTCTTGTTTGTTCATCTGCTCTGTGGCGTTCAGGTGGGATGTTGCCTCTCGAGCAACCATGACGTCAGTTCATTCTAGTCCCCCAGGTCGATCGCGCTTTTCATCGTCAATGGTCAAAGAAACGCGTCTGGACTATCAAAGGCTAAACGGCAAATAATTCCCACTACTTTTCTTGAAAACCATTGCATTGTAACACGAACGGGTCAACTTCTCACTACAAACATCGAAAAGGACTAGCTAAGGGTCAGCTACTTGCAGGATTGGACGCTATGCCGGCAACGAATGCCACGGTGAATACCACCTAATTGACCAATCAGAAAAGGGACAGCTGACAAAAATGGCAGTCCCAGCGCAAGCCGCTCGAAGACGCCAGCAACCGAGCAAATGTTGCTGCTGGTAGAGAAGCTCGCGATGCGTCGCCTGAGGAGCCGAGTTTCGAGGAATACCTCGACGATGTAGGGGCCACTCTTTCAATGTCGAAGCCACGCTGGGATAAGTTCAGGGAACGCGCACTCAAGTATGCCAAGGCCAAGGAGGATGAGGGTCAATTGGGCAATCTCAGCGCCTATAAACCTCCAGCCAAACCCAGTGGATTCTCGAGTAGGAAGCGCAAGTCTGAGGCCTCCCTTGAGGATGACATCGCGGCTTACAAGCAGAATCTGGACCACATCTTCGTCGAGGACATGCCTGTTGACTCTACTTGCAATCAAGTCCGTGGTAAAATCAACAGGCTGATCGACTCTGGGATCATGAAGAAAGGCGAGTTCTGCACTGCCACCGGCCTGAGTAACCAAAACCTCAACAGTTTCCTTTCAAAGAAGGGAACCTACGGTGGCTCTGGTTGCGCCGCCTATCGTTGCGCTTGGCAATGGTTCAAGCAGCGGGAGATAGCAGGTCTGAAAATGCCCGACGTGAAAAAAGAGGCAGAAGCGTGAAGCGGACGGTCCTGTCACTACCACGAGTTCAGGAGTTAGAGCCGGCGCCCGCTCTAATCCCGGCGTGGCCTCGAGGCCCGATATCAGCAACGTCTATCTGCCGGGGGAGGAGACGGATTCCGTTCCTGTTTGGGACATCTGCGATGAGATCCGACGGAGGATCAATGCGCAACTGAAGACCCCAGGCCTAACCCAGGCCCAATTCTGTCGCGACCTATACGCACAGCTCAAGGCCCCCAAGTGTAAAGGGATCCAGACGACGCAGCTGGCCGGTTTCCGTTCCCAGAAAGATCCTAAGGCTGGATGCAAAAGCACGGTTTTCTACGCGGCGTATGTCTATTTTGAAAAATTGAGACTCGCGGAATCAAAGCCGAAGAGTAAGCACCGTCTCGACATGGAGGAAGTTTGGGACGGCGAGGGGGCTTTGACACCAAGCATGACCAAAGGACCCGGTAAGCTTACTGCTCCTAATATCTCTTAGAATCTGAGCTAATCCGAACCAGGGTTTTTGTTCACGCCGACAGCCATCCCTACATGGACAAATATGGCCGCATTCTCACAGAACGCTTCCGCGGTTATTGATGGTTGTCCGTGATCTTCTCATCACTGAAAGGTCGCGCAGCTGGTATCTAGGGGTAAGCGTAGAGATAAGCTAACGTACTCTAAGGCTTTAGCTGAAACAGACGACTAAGGTGGTCCGTTGCCTGGATTTATGATTGGTACTATCCTAGTCATTGAAAGGCCTCTTCGACTGGCCCTTTAGCTGTAATAAGGGGTAACATTCTTAAACCCTATCATCCTATGGATGTGGGTAACCACTTTTGAATCTGTTCATATAGGAATATATTCCACGCTAGCAATATCCAAATAGTATCGATCATTACCTACAATGTTACATTCATGTAGTGTTCTGAGTGGTGCTTTGGGCGGACAGTCTATGGCTCTGTGTCGAGGCCGCTTATAACTACCGAAGTATATTTCATATGCAGCCGCGTCTTCTTCTGATTCGACGAATAGAAAGAGAAATGCAAAAATGGAAACGCCGTAGTTCAACTACGGATGTATAACTGGTTCAACCATCATAACCAAGAATCCGGAGTTAAACGAGCATCGCCGTGGCCGGGTATCAGCTGCCAACCGCCAGAAGCCAGCTGCCAATGAGCGGTAGCTACGTATTCGCATCGATAAGCCACTTTCCCCAGCTTTATCGTTTCTTTCAACAAGCCGACGAAAGTATTTCTCCCAATCCGACCGAGACAATTTACACCAAACCATCCTCTAGGCTATATTAGGGTTGGCGACCTGCGCCTCCATGAGCAGAGAAACCGACCCATGTCCTTCAAGCGATCGCGCGCCGCCTTCGAAGCCGACCTCCAAGCCCAGCAGTCGCCCTACGTGCTCTTCGGGACGCCCCTGCCGCCTCTCGACCCGGACGTCCGCGATGACGGTTCTTACGTACCCGTCTGGAAGCAGGAGGTGAGAGATGAGCGGGGCCGCAAGCGCCTGCACGGCGCCTTCACCGGCGGCTGGAGCGCCGGCTACTTCAACACCGTCGGCTCCAAGGAGGGATGGACGCCGTCCACCTTCGTCTCGTCGCGGTCAAACCGCCACAAGGACAACAACAACAAGGATGGCGTCGCCCGCCCTCCACAGCAGCGGCCCGAGGACTTCATGGATGAGGAGGATCTCGCCGATGCCGCCGAGAGGGAGAAGCTGCAGACGGCGCAGGGGTTCGCTGGGCTGGGGTCCACCGAGGAGGATGGGATCCGCAGGGGCGGCGTCGCCGATATGTTCCGCGTCCGTGGCGAGACTATGGGCGTGAAGCTCCTTAAGAGGATGGGCTGGAAGGAGGGCCAAGGCATCGGGCCCAAGATACGCCGGAAAGCTCGCCTTGATGTCGGTGATGGATCGAGGGCGACACTAGATGATGGCCAGACGTATCTATTTGCGCCGGATGACGTGTCTATGATCGCGTTTGTCAAGAAGACAGACCGGAAAGGTATAGGTTACGAGGGAGAGTCGAGATTATCGAGTCTAAGACCGGAATCTAAGACGGAAGCTGGTGGGAGCTCCGACGACGAAGACGGGGATGGGCCTTTATTACGGCGGCCCAATATATCATTCGCTAAGAAGAAACCCAAGCCCGCTCGAGGCGGTATCGGAATAGGAGTTCTTAACGATACAGGATCTGATGACGACGATCCGTACGAGATCGGGCCGCGGATATCATATAATCGCGTAATAGGGGGAGATAAAAAGAAGAAGATTAAACCGAACACAACATCATCCAACCCGACATTGGGCGCAGCACCAGTCTTCGTGTCACGGAAGAGTGTATTAGCTAAGTCTGGGAAGAACCTACGGAGATGCCACGACGGCCGCTTACCACTCGACGGCTTCGTCTTCGGCACGGAAGCGGACACCCTAACATCCGCGATCAACTCGGCAGGGAAATACCCCCCACCGAAGATACCAGAAGGCTGGAAATCCAGCAAACAACGCCAAGCCACCGCCGCTGAGTCCTCGCACCCGTACACCTCCACGGCCGACGCAGCCAAGGCAACGAAGCTCGACCCGAAGTCCCGCGCCGCGCTTCTCGGCGAGGCCCAGTTGCCGGGGAAATCTGTCTTCGACTTCCTCTCGCCGTCGGCGCGTGACCGCCTCGCGGCCGCGACGGGCAAGGCTGACCTGCCGCCGGCACTGGGCGAGGTGCCCGCGGGCCACGCGCCGTCGTCCGAGGCCGAGAGGCAGGCGCAGCTGCTGCGCCAGGCGCCCCGGCTCGATAGGGAGACGGCAATCGCGGCGCTGGCGCGCGGCGCCATGGGCGGCAGGGGCCCCTACGCCGACGATGACGCCAAGCGCGCCCGATACCGCGCGTATCTGGAATGGGGCACGGGCTTTAATAACACCGACACCAATGATACCGGCATCGGCAACGACATAATCAATAACAATAGTAGCGCGCCGCCGCCCCCTAAGAAACCCGCGGGCATGACTGCCGAGGACTGGCTGAGGGAGCTCAACGAATTCCACTCATGCGCGCGCATCTTCAAGCCGATGACGGGTGTCATGGCCTCGCGGTTCACAACATCGTCTTCCTCCAGTCCCGGGAAAGCAGGCGAGGGAGCAGCGGCAGCAGCGGCAGGAGAGAGCTTGCTATCGAGGCCGGCTCCCAAGCCCGCCGACCCCGCCGAGGAGGCCGCGCGGCACGGTATGTACGGCGCCATGACGCGGTCCGTCGCCGACTTCTACCCCTCGCGGCTGCTGTGCAAGCGGTTCAACGTGCGCCCGCCCGCACACGTGCAGGCGGCGGGCCGAGATGGCGATGCGGGGGCCGGCAGGGGCGGCGACGGTTTTGCTTCGCGGTCCGGCCAGTACGGCGCGGCCAGCAGTTTCGCCAGCGCCGGGGCCATGACGCTCGACGAGATGATGAGGCATGCTGCGGCGGCGGCGGCGGCGGCTGGTGCGGGCGGGGATAATGGCAATGGTAACACGAGGGCGATAGGCGCGGTAGAAGGACCAGGTCCGGCGACGGAGCCCGCTCGAGGTCAAGCCCAGGCGCAGACACAGGCGCCCGCGCCCGCCGGCAACGAGGTCGAGGTGAAACCGGATGTCAACGAGGCGCTCGAGGGCCAGCGGGCGCAGGACGACGTGCTGAGGGCTATTTTTGGGGACAGCAGCGATGGAGAGGACTAAGGGCGGGCGCTTAGCGCTAGTTATCGAGACGGAGAAGAAAGGATAGGCGTGGAATATTTGCGATATGAATACCCCCCATTTTTTAGTCTATCGAATGCTGCTATTGCTGGCGAACTTATGCTTTCTCGGGAGGGGCTGTACATGTTAAGGAGAATGAAATGCTCCATTCCCGATAGGGAACTCCTGCGTGCCACAACTGCCCATCGCGCTTCTATTCCCGGTCTCCATGCCAAACTACACGGTATGCGCTGATACCTGCAACCACCGTTAATGCCAGCCGATACCCCAACCCCCCTTTTTGTTTTCTTCTAACCGCTAGGACCAGAATCTTCCGACTATCAACACACAAGATTCCATCATTAATACATAGGCTTCGCGATAGGCGCGACGATGCCCTGCTTGAGCAGGACGCGCGGCTTCGTGACGTCCTGGAACGTCTCCTTGGTCTGGAACTCCGGGCCGAGGGGCAGGCGCAGGGAGCGCTCGTACTGGAGCCTGGACTCGTAGACGTGCGGCAGCTGCGACGCCATGTACTTCTCGCTCTGTGGTGGTGGCGTTAGCAGCCGCGAGGGAGGAGGCGGTAAAAGCGAAAGACCCAAAGCAAGAAAACTCACCTTCCGAATCCTCTTCTCGTTGATAATGACGTTATTCAGCTTAGCGTCGCGGCGGTCCTTCTTCTGCCTGACGCCCTCCTGCTTGGTCAGGAAGCGGCCCTGGTGGCGGCGCTTCTCGCGGCTGCTGACGCCGTCGCCGACCCAGCTGCCCCAGCCGGGCAGCGTGTTGTCGACGACCTTGTCGTCGTCTTCGTCCTCGACCTCCCGCTTCTCCCGCTCGAACTCCGCCACCACGTCCAGCCCCCCGAACGCCCGGTCCAGCAGCTCCTGCTCGCGGAACTGGACGAGGCCGTGGTCATAGTCGTCTTCTTCGTCGTCGTCTACCTCTGACCGGGGGAGCGTGCCGTTCTGGTTCTTCTTAGCCGGTCTCGGTGCCGCTGCTGGTGCTGATGCAGCTACTGGTGCGACAGCCACCGAGTCGACGCTGAGGTCCAGTACGTCCGCGCTGGATTCCGACTTCTTGCCTCTCTGCTTCTTGGCAGTTCCGGTCTCGGCCGGCTGGCTCCACGCGCCGGCCGTCTGCTCCTTGGCTTGATACTGGGGAGCTGGGGCCGAGAGACCCTTTGGCCGGCCGCTGGTCGAGGACGCGATGTTGTCTCTGGCGTCCTGAAGGTCCGTATCGGCTTTGGCCGCCTTGCCCTTCTTGGCCCCCTTAGACTGTACTTTGTCCGCCGCCGACTTCTTGCCACTGGGCTGGCCATACTGCTTTCGACCGATATCGTCCGGTTCCTCTTCTGACCCTCCCTCCTCGTCTGATGCCAGTTCCCGACGAATCTGGGCGATCATCTCCTCGTTGGCCGCCTTCTTAATGGCCTCCGCTTTCTGCATGAAGGCCATCGACATGAGCTTAGATCTGGGCTGCGAGTCATCGTCCTTGGAGACTTCGTCAAGTTGCCTGAGAAGACGCTTCCGGTTGTCGACTTCGTCGTCATCTGAGTAGTCCGACTCGTCTTCATCGTCATCGCCATTCGATTTCGACGGCCTTCCTTCGATACGACGGCGCAGCTCCTCATCCCGCCGGGCCATGTCCGCGATGCCCGTACGAACGTCGTCGTCCCAGGCAGCATGGCCCTTGCGCATTTTAGCCCACTTGCTCTCCCGGTGCCGTGCGCCCATTCTCTCCATGGCTCGCTGGCGGTCTTGGGCTTCGCGCTCCTCTTCCGAGTCGAGTTCTCCGGTCGCCGCCATGATCTCGCGTTCTTTCATTTCGTTCCTCTCCCTTTGCTTCCTGTGCACGCGATGGTACGCTTTGCTCTTGATCTTTTTGATTCGCTTAGCCCTCGCCTCTTCGCGAGATTTGGCTTCCCTCTCGCGACGTTTTTGGTTCCACAGGTTCTTCAGCTCGCTCCTAGAAATCGTTTGGCCTTCCTCGTCTTCTTGAGCCTTCTTGGATTCCTTCTTGGCGCTCGGACCTAGACCGCTCTCTTCCATAATGGCCATGATGGTCTGTTCCAGCTCGTTCCCCGGAGCTTGGGCAGTGATGGGTTGAATCTCCGTGTTATCGTGCCTCGCTAGACCTGTCTCGGTCTGAGGCAGGGGAAAGACCAGGTGTTCGGCTCTCCTATTCCGCTTGACAGTCTCGGTCCATCGATCAAGAGTTTCGTTGGTCTTCTCGTAGGCAACGCTGCGGTCGAGTTGAGCTTGTTGACGCCGGGCTAATGGGACGTCAAGCTTCTGTTTCCTTGTTGACTCCTTCTCCTCCTTGCCCATGAGCTTGACTGATTTCTTGAGTTGCGGGTCTTTTACAGTCAATAGGCCTAGATCCTTTAGACCGATTTTGGGCTTCGTAGTAGTACGGGTTTCGTCTTGTTCCTCTGTATCTTTTACTCCAGAGAACTGCGAGACCCACGCATTGACGCCAGAGTCAGAGATATCGTCGGCCTCATCGTCTTCAAATTCAGAGGATTCGTCACCAGATCCGCTGTCGCTGGCATCCGACTCATCGTCCTCGTCAGTACCTTCATCTTGTGGAGCTCCATGTTCAGTATCATCTTCCGACATAGACATGTCCAAAGCATCAGCAAGGTCAATAGCGTCTGAACCAAGCGAGGCACCATCGGCATCATCTTCATCATCGTCATCGTCCTCGTCCTAGAGACCTCGTTAGCAAAAGCCTTGTCGACACTCAACCCGCGGTGAGCCTCCATACCTCATTAGCACCCTTGCTCTTCTTGCTCCCGCGGAACGTGTAGCCCTCGAACCTCTCCTCATCGCTCTCGCCGAAAGCCTCGTCGCTGTCTATATCGGAGTCGTCGCCGCCGACATGCCACTCGTTCCCGCTGCCATCGGTGCCGTACTCCACGTCGTCGTCATCCTCGTCCCCGTCATCGTCTGCCCCTCTGCGCATCTTCCTCGGCGGACGGCGGTCGCCGTTCTCGTCCTCGAAGCCGTCTTCGTCTTCGTCATCGTCGTCCTCCTCCCTGGCGTGCTTGCCACCCCGGCGCGGGGGACCGTCGCGCGGGGCGTCGAGCTCTCGGTTTCGTGGCGTCATCTTGGGCTTGTCGGTGTACATCTCGGACGCGATGGCGAAAGCGTTCAGAGCATTCGCCTTGGACCGCTTTCTTCCTTTCCCCTTGTTTCCGCCGCTGCTGCCGTTGGTGTGTGGTGCGCCGCCGACGGGCCGACCGTGGGCCTGGCGTCCTGGCATTGTTATGGGTGCTCTCGCGACAAAATCGACTTCTCTGTGTTCGTGGATAATCTCAGGGAATCGCTGGCTCCTGAGGCTGGTTTGGCAGAGATCGAGACAGATACTGTCGAGATGGTACTTCTGCAATGGGTTAATGGCGATATCAAGCCAAAGTGGGATTTAAAAGTTGAAGGGCGGTATCGAAACTTTTTAGTGGGGGCGTGCAGATTTAGTAGTGGGGGGTTTACAAGCTCTAAATCCCCTGTAAAAGGGTCCCTTGAAGGCTTGGGCGGCGGGGGTCCCGAGCTGCCAAACCCCGACGCCATAAAACCGATTTTCAAGATCCCATTCGCGACGACTTTCTTTCTCTCAGTGGCCCCGCCCGTGGGACATATAACACCATCACGACGGCGATTCCCCAACTACGACAGGAACCGCCGCCGGCGTCCCACCAGAGAGGTTCCCGCAACGCAGTAAAAGAGGAAGAGGGACGCAGCAAAGCCAGGAACGAACCAACAAAAAAAAAATGCAGCCGACGCAGGCGCTCCTGAAGCGCTTCCGCAAACTGCCGCTGACGACCAAGGACATCAAGAAGGGGTTCTACAAGGGCACGCGGACGGGAACGGTGGGTCGACACACCAAGTACGGCGGCTTCGTCATCGACTGGTCCCGGGTGCGGACGTACGTCGTCCCGGCGGGGCTGGACTCGTTCAAGGTACGTTTACTTGTACAGCAACGAAGGAGTCTCTGGCAGTGAATGTAGCCTTTTTTGGGGGGGCATTGTTTCCTTGCTGACGGGATAATGACGAACGGTAGTTGACACCCTTCGTCACGAGGAAGGTCGCGCCCCAGCGCGGCCGGTACGAGGGCTACCCCAAGGGTCCCAAGAGCCCGGAGCTGTACCTGGACCGCTGGAAGGCGGAGAACGGGCTGGACTGAGATGCGTACCGGAGTTGTGTACAGGCTTATGTCTGAACTAGCCTGTATGACGCATCTAGGCAACTGGAAGCCCAGGGCCTGGTGTGCTGGGAGGAGGCCAGGGGGTGGCAGACACGGCAGAAATGCGTGATTAAGAAGCTTGACTGGCAGGATGTCCCTGTGTCGGCGCGTATGATTGAGGAGCGGACGAGCGGCTTCGTCAACTCGAAAGGAGATACATCGTGATGTCAAGAGCGGTAGAGCAAGGAAGGACAAGCCAGAAGAGCGGCTGTATATTATGACATGTACAAAACCACGCTACGTATTCACGAACGAATCTCAGATGTACAAAAAATAATACAGCAAACGCATCAACCCTCTCTATCCCGACCTCACTGGCCAGTTACGCTCACTGATGATTCCTTATTACCTTGGGTTAGCAATTATGTATGTAGTATACTCGTATTACGCTGAAGTCTACCAGCCAATCCCACCCCAGGGACTCCCAGAAAGCGAATGCGTATAATGGTTTCGTCCGCCCCTCCGGTTCCTCGCCAAAGGTCTCCAAGCAGGTCAATACAACACTAAGTCCTGATCTCAGTCAGCCCGGGGCAGGTTTTCCCGCGCCGTCACGAACGTCTCGAGCGGCGGCCGCGCTCCCTGTGCCCCGGCATCACCGACCACGATCGCGGGCGCCGCCTCCTGCCCGCATGCTCCTCCCACCTCCTCCTTCGCTACCCCATCATCCTCGGCACCGCCGGTCGGCCCGGGGATCTTAGAGCCCTCCTCCGTCGCACCATCAGCCTCCGCCCGAACCGTCTCCGGGCTGACGGTCCCCGGCATGGCGGCGGCCAGGGGATCCCTATCCCCCTCGGACAGCGGGCTGGCGGCGCCCTCGCCCAACCTCGTCGAGAGGGTCGGCGTCCGCGGCGTCGTCGGTATCGGACTCGCGACGCGCGACGGCAGCTCCGACGTGAGCGTGATCATGCTGGCCGTCTCAGCCTCCCGGTTCAGGCTGAAGGGGGCCGCGATGCCGCCGACGAAGGGCCGCTTGCCGGTGACGCCCGTCTCCGGCTTGGGGGTGACCAGGGCGCTTCTACTACTAGGGTCGTGCTTCGGTTCCGGACCCGGACCCGGTCCCGGTCCCGGCGCGGGCTCCTCCTCGGCCTCCGCCTGCTTCTGCTTCTCCTCCTTCTTGGTCGGTAGCACGGCCGCTGGCGTGTTCTCGTCCACGCTGCTGTCGTCCGTGGCCGTCTGACGATCGTCTCTTACGACCTTCCTCCGCGAGCGGCTGTGGGTCTTCGCAAGTTCCTTCTGCGTGACCTTCTTGGACTGCTTCTTGAGCTCCGACTGGCTGCGGGCGCCCTCTCCTTCCTCCGTGGTGGCCACCTTCGTCTCTGGCGCCTTGTCCGCCTCCCGCTCCCGGATCATGGTCGCTTTGTCGTGCTTGGATCCCCAGAGCGACCACAGCGACATGCCCATGCTCTTCTTCCTCTTCCTCTCTTTGTCTTCCGCCGCAATCTTCCTCCTTCCTGCCAGGGCGCTCGGCGGCGGCGTCTCGCCGTCAAAGCCGTCATATCCCGCCACCATCGCCCTGAGGCGCTGCTTGCGAACCTTGGCTGCTGCGCTGCCAAATCGGTTGTCCCATCGGCGGCGCGCCTCAAGCCATTTTCTCACGGGGCCCACCTTGACCACGCCAATATCTTCGGGACGCATATTACAAGCTGGTAAGTCTGAAGCGGGTTCCAAAGGGGTTATGACCCCATGCCGGCTAACCCGCTGCCGAATCATGTGATTCTTGAATGAAGGAAGAGGGTCACCGGCCTTCCCGATGGTGGGATGGACATCAGTTTCCGCGGACTTGGCTCCCAGCGAGGGACCCTGCTTCTCGGCATCGGATTCCTCCGAACTCGAGATGACGGAGATGTCATCGTCATCTAGTATCTCGATCTCGGTGTGCTGTGCCCTCGCAAGCGCCCAAGCACCGAACTGCGCTATCGATCGGTACATGAACTTCGCCGGTCGAGTGAAACTCAGAGTCGGCGCAACATGGCAAAGATCATCCCAGACTTGCAGCTGGACGTCAGTCGGTTTGAACCGTGCGAGCTGCTCCCGGGCCGACTCGTGCATCAGAGATTCTGCGACGGGATATTTCGTTGGATTCGCGCACTTGTGGGCCAGATAAATCTGCTCGTCTCTCAGAAACTCCCCGCCCCCAGTCATGATTAGTAGAGGCGGTAGACCACCGAGTGTCGGTTGCATGACTGGCGATACTAGTGGATGGGCTAGGAGCTCATTGGTAGTGTACATCTACTAACATGTCAATTTCACTCCCTTCAGGCTGATGTTGCATCATCCTACCTGCATCTGCTCCTTCAATTGGATTTCTTTCCCGTCAATTTTAATCGAGAGCGGCGGGGTCACGGGGACCTCTTCGAGTGACTTCTCTCCTCTCCGGAAGATATCCTGTGACAACCGCTTCATCTCAACTGAGGCCGGCTTCATCAGCTTGACTTGGTCCGGCTTAGTCTGGTTGGCGGCCTGCTCTTTTAAGAGCGCATACTCGTCCGCGTTTAAGGGGGGCCAAGCTTTTGATGGCTTATGATGAAAGCCGTTCGGCGGGATGTAGTCCAGGGGGCAATCGGCCGAGACGCTCGGGAAGGAATGCGTCAAGTCGACCCAAGGACTGATGAGGATGGCACCAGCGGGTAAGGGGAGCCCACGGTCTCTCAAGGTGACTAGCAGGCTCAAGACCATGCCACCTCCCGCCGAGTCTCCGGCCAGTATGATTGTAGTCGGGTCTTGGACTGTAACTAGATACATGTAGGCAGCGATACAGTCTTGCAAGCCACAGGGAAAGGGGAACTGAGGCGCTAAGCGGTATTCCGGGGCAAAGACGCGAGCCTTGAGCTTTCGCGCGTGTCGTTGTAGCTGATAGCGGTGCTCGTCGACGCTTCCGAAATAGTAGGCGCCACCATGGACGTATAGCATAGCCCTCCGACAGGTAGGGTCGCTAGAGTATTTCCGCTCGTGATGGTCGGCCTTCATCTCGATCCATTCGGCCTTCAGCGGCTTTCCGGATTTACGCCATTGCCACCATTTGCGGCCGCCGACCTGCCTGATACCATCCGGGCCTAGCTGTTCCTGGAGCACGGCGGCGGCCTCGTCGAGCTTCTCCCGGGGGATCTCGATCTCTTCGACCCGCACCCACTGGGGATGCGGTACCCATTGCGCGGTGAACGCCTGGAGATCTTCGACGGTGTGCTGGGATGCGAAAGTCAGGAATGACCTGATTAGATGTAGGCCTTCGTCATAGGAGAGATGTGCAGTCGGTCGCTTTCGCAAGGGTTCGCGATTGAGATACTAACGTCACGTAACACTACTTTAGCAACTTTTTCGCCCCAAAACACGACTCGTAACCTGGGCGTGCTACTAACACCAAGTAGTGAATCCCCCAAGTTACAAAAAGACAAGCTTTTAACATGGCCGTGATAGGTCGCTGGCAGGACTGGATACCGGAGAATATCTCAGATGCCGGACAAGCAGGCTCTAAGCTGGGCCAAGGGAGGGATCTCCACAGGTACTGGCGAACTTACATGTGATAAGAAGGTCGAGACCACAGTCGGCGTAACGGCCGTTGAAACCGTGAAAGTATTCATTTGACGGCCCAGTTATTCGCATTAACGTATCATTAAGCACTTTTGGATAGCTGGCAAGATTCCTATGTGTGTATAGACAGTAGGCTGAGTATTCAGCGGGAGGGAATATCGCATTAGGGAATCAAACTATGTCAATAGCAAGCCGATAGACAAGCGAAGAAGCTGCGTTACCGTCCGAGTCGAGGTGAGAGCGACCAGGTACTGATTCATAGAAGGAATGAAAAGACAGCCCACAGGTCCTCAGCTCTTAATGAATGATTGACCCGCTGAGGAATGTTTCCATTCGGCACAGAGCGGGCGAACGAGGAGTTAAGAGAGCTACACTAGTGGAAGATTCAAAAGAGAGGTCCTGTCTGCTAAGTTCTAACCGACCATTAGCTCACCCCGACTGTTCTGCAATTACAGTAGTCGAACTGGGGTCGCGTGGGGAGATTACCTAGAGGCCTTGCCATTTTAGCCCTGAAGATTTGGAGAGGGGATATCGATATTATGTTACACACTTGTAAGCTCAGCCTTACATTAATAGAAGTGTGGATTAATGAACCGTATGGATGGGATGGGTGATGTCATGGCATACATGTATGTACAACTCCTGTTGCTGTTTTGTTAGCGTAATTTGGTCTCTGCCCAAAACGGCATGGACCTCCAGTCCTAATATTGCTTGTGTTTCGGCGTGCACGCTGGGCATGTTACGGCCGACTCGACGGTTCTTCCAGGTGGTCGGAGCGGTAATTGAGGGCAGAACCAGAAAATCCTAGGGAATTGGCAAAAAGGTGCGGTGGGGTGTAGCCAAGAATTGCCCCTCCATCGTCAAAAGAGGGAAGAACAGCACAGGCTGAGAGGACTTACTGGGAATTTTTGGCACGATCTGTAGAAAGCAGAGCAACCATATTTACGAATACAATAACGAACAAGATGGCCTCATCTTCACAAGCAGGGCCCTCGCCAGGTAAATAATAATCAATCTTGTTTGCTTGCATGCAGGTTCCCCTAAGCAAGTAGGTTGTAAAGCGTGCTAAGAAATTTTCCATTCGACACCGCAGAAACGCGCCAATCCAACTTCGAGCAAGGCGTCGCCCTGACCCTGCATCTGTGGCCGGCCCTGACGCTGGCGGTGCAGAACAACTGGGGCGGGCCCTCGTCGGCCGATAAGCGCGACTGGTTCGCGGGCGCCATCGTGGACATGTTCCCCTCGTTCGTCGACGTCCTGAAGCCGCAACAGCAGCAGACCGAACAACAGCAACAGAAGAAGCCCGCTACTACCGCGCCCGAGGAGCCCGATATCGAAGACGTCGAGGCGACGCTGTTGCAGGTCATGCTGGACGAGTTCGAGGTCAACGTCGACGACGACTCCGCGTTCGAGACCGCCGAGACCATCATGCGCGTGCGCGCGCAGTGCGCCAAGGACGACTTCCGCGAGGTCGACGACCTGCGCCGGAGGTGGGAGGCCGGCAGGGGCAAGAAGGTCGCCGCCGTGCAGGCACCCGACGCGGACCAGGATACGGACGGCAGCGACTGGGAGAGCGAGGTCGGCGACGACGACGAGCAAGACGGGGACGTGGAGATGGACGAGGCGCCGGCGCTGGTTGCTGCGCCGAAGGAGAAGTCGCAGCCCGAAGTAGACGAGGATGGCTTTACCAAGGTCACGAGGAAAAAGCGATGAACATATGCACACCGAAGGGCAAAACGCGGGGGCCATTGAGACGCCGGTTGTGTGAGGCGGGGCAACTTCCCGATGTTACGGGTTCTGCTGGAAAGGAATATACAGAGACACGGGAACAAGAGAAGCTCCCGGCCCAAACCGAAATAAGCCAGCCAGACGCCTATTACAAAACTCCAAGAGCAACAATTGACCCGCACGCCGATGGGCATGCGTGATCCAAGCTGCATCCATTATACCTATTCCCATTCATCATCATCCTCATCCTCATCATCATCGCTCTCGTCGGCCTTACGAGACTCCTTGGGGCTGCTAGGCGCTTGGCTTGGGTTGCCCGAAGCTGCTCCCACTAGATCGTAGCTAGTGTCACTATCCGCCTGAGACTTCTCGTCGTTGGATTTGCGCGGCTCGGAAGACTTTGGTTTGGCCTTGGCCTTGTCGTAAGTGGCACCTGCAGGTGGCTGAATGGTTGTGGAAGAAGCTGAGGACTCGGGCCTCGCTGGCTTGCTCGCTGCTTTCGCTGGGGCCTTCTCGTCATCGGATTCCGTCTCGTCATCAGATTCAGTCTCGTCGTCCGATTCCTCGCCCCATCCAATCTCTTCTTCGGCGGATGCGGCTGAAGAAAATCAGTTAGTTCACTCAGACTAGACCTCGTAGGAGTATGCGCACCTTTCAAAAGATCCCGTCGGCGCGCTTCAGCCGTCTCTATACTGTGCCGTAGGAAATAGTATCGCGTCCAGAAGTCCGCATAAGGAACCTTATCCGGAACGAGCTTCTCCATGTTTGCCCGCAGCTCCGGGTACTTAGCCAGGTCGCTGCTGATGCTCTCCGTCTTGCTCTCCACGTCAAAGCCTTTCGCCCACGTAACAAACTCGGCGCTGGCGGGGTCCTGGACAAAACTCTTCTCAGTGGTGTGAATGACGTGAAGTTGTGCATCGTATCTGGAAGTGTGGATGACGCGCTTTCCGGACTCATCCTTGCTTTCGAAGCGTTGGGAGGTCCCTTGGGTGTCCTCAGATGTGCCGGGCTTGAGAACAATGGCATCCTGGAGGAAATCTCGGAGATTTTTGCCGAAACTCAGGAGAGCTTCGTCGGCGGCATCTTCAGCGCGCTGGATATCCTTCAGTCTCTTGGCGGCCTCCGCCCGCAGTTTGGAGAGGTATGTCTCGGATTGGTTCAACGCCTCCTCCTTCTTTACATCCCTAGCGGTGGTGGGCGTGGTCTCCGTCTCCTTCTCCTTCTCATCTTCTTTGTCGCTTGGCTGTTGGGCGCTTCGTTCGGCAGGAGGCGGGGCCGTAGTCAGTGAGATTGCTCTGTCACGGAGTCTAAGAAGACCCCGAGAAGCATCGACGCCGAGAGAGGTGACCTCCTGTTGCGCTTCTCTATACACCTCTCCGCCCTGTAGAGAAGCGGTTATGTTAACCGCCGGCTAAGAAGCTGACGCGTCGTGAGATCGCTCGCCTACCTGCTTCACCACTTTGCCAACCTGGCCCCCGAGCCATGTGCCCCACGAGCTGCTAGATAATGCGCGGTAGGCCTCTTGAATATCTTCGTTTAGCGACGACTGCTGCTCTGGCTTCTTCTCGGTTGACTGCTCGGCATCCTTGGGAAGGGTCTCCTTGGCGATGTTGTCGTATGCGAGATCCATTGTGGGATCAACTCAGCTCAACGTGTAGGACGTGAAAGAAGGATAATGGAGATCCCTCAGAAATAATGGGAGTTATCTCCGGAATGACAAGGGCTCGCGTATCGAACGACAAGGCTCATCAACCGAAGTGGTGCGTTGGAGGTTCCCGACGAGACTGATAATAGAGGAGCAGCTCGGTCTGCCAACTGACGTAGCGTCCGGGATGTACGACGTACGTTGTCTGAGGCATGCTGAAGCTGCCGGGAGTGCGGAGCACAAGGCGAATACGATCGACCTGGAGCTAGCCTAGCCTGGCTCTCATAAGTCCTTCCCTTTCGGCATCAGGTGATGACAGGTGGTGACATCCAATCCTGATCACACCTGGGCATTTGCTCTCATTAACCGGAATCCGGTGTTTGTTTCGAGTGGCATTCTTTGTTAAGTGAAGGTTATCTATTTCGTATATACGAATCCACCCACCCATTCAACCGTGACGCATGCCAGACTAAAATCCGTCAGTTACGATGGTGGAAATATGTGCATGGTCAGAAATCCGGTTGGCGGCCCGTGTCCGAAGTATATGGAGATCTGCATAGTAAGTCCCTACGAAACACCTAGGACCTGCAAACCAGCCACTCGTTGGATACTGCAGCCAGCGCCCAGGCCTCGAACATTAATGATACTGGAGTATCAGAATTGTTGGATAGAGATAGCCGTCCATCGGTCTCTCTAAAATTCACCGTCTGCTAAGGAAACGTCAGGTTATAATGCCGGCCGCGAGCGGAGTATCGGCCGCATAGGCCTGTCCGATATGCATCATGTACCTGATGTGCCGACATGCGCCTGTTGCATACAACCTCAACAAGTCCAAGTTCGCGCTTTACTGAGATCCCTGCATGATTGCATAGCGGCATCTTTGCGGCAGTCGAGTCTGGAGTGACAGCCGTGTCCTCACTGGGTATCTCGCGGCTGCCGAGTATCTACCTAGTCTCCGCATTTCAGAAATGGTTCTGTATCGAGACCTGTTACATTGCAGGCGGCCGACGGAGACTTCTTCGTAGCCAGTCTTCCTAGTTGCCAGTCTTGATATGCAACTAAAGAAGTACTGTATTAGTGCTCGCTGGTACTGCGTAAGTCGGGAGGGTGCCTGAGAGAGCCTGCAGATGTTCCATAACGCTGAACCGTTTCTGCACAATGCGTAAGCCCTTATCCTGAAAGATGCTAGACTCACTCTCAGGGTCCTTCGATTGCCCCTCTCTGAAGAGTCACACCGCGCCCCCGGTAATGCCAGCGCCGTGTGTTAAGGAGGTACATGCCCAGGTCCCTCGCAAGATCCCTTCGATTCTTTCAGGGTCCTGCGATCGAAGAAATGGGATGCGTCTATATTCATCTGTCGAATATGGATATACGAAACATGGACCGTCGCCTGCGGCAGCTGTGCGGAAGCCTACTTATTAGTATGGCTGAGGATGCTCTCGATAGCGTTTCCCCGGCGTCTGTTAGATTCTTTAGGCTTGTTCTAGTACACATTGGCCTGTGTAAGTATTCCCGCCCTCCAGTAATAGAGCCCAACCATATAGTAGGTACACATATAACTTCAAGAGAGTTGGAAATGTTGGAAGGGCGTGATACTTATTTGCTCAACACGTAACGATCTTAGAACCCATCCTGCAGTATGGGCTCTTACCTAGATACCTAAGGAGGTAGGTATGCGCTTATTATTATTCGTAGATGGAATTCTGGAGAGTGTCCGACGAGTCACGAACAGAGCCCGTACACGCCTACTAGGTAGGCATATGAAGTAGGTACAGTACCTACTAGCGTTAAGGCCGGGGATACCCCTTCTGGAGCCCCAGTAAGGCCGTCAACCAAGCCACCCAACTGAATCTGCAAGTCACTTCCACCGCCCACCACTACCTTTTTTTGTATTAAGAACCAGCGATTATCCCCGAGCCCGGGCGGGGTGCTTCCCACGTATTAAAGCCTTCACAGGTTCTCCAACCTCACCTTTGCCCTTAGAACCTGGACTGGCTGGGGCTTACAAATCGGAAAGTCGCCTTCGGTTTCTGCACCGCTCTCTTGAATTCTCTTTCAGGCCACCCTCATCTTTCTAGGTAGTTACACTAGCACACGATTCATGATTATACCCTTACCCCCTACTGGACACTAATAGGGCCAAGGTTAAGGCAGAAGAAACCGTCCGTCACCACCTGGGCTAGCTTTCTCGCATGACATCGAGTTTTCCTGTAGTTGTGTGCATGACATCTACATAATCTGCTACCCGTTAGTCTCCAAGATCATACGGCACGCCCGGGCAGACCACCACCACACACCCCCCGTTTTCGCCACGCTGGCCAGCCGCTCACCTTTGACCATTGGTCGTTGACCGTTCTTGGGAGGGGGGTGCCTGCTATCAATCAGTCCGTCTCTTGGAGCAACTCTAGTACAGATCCACACAGGAATCTGACCCTGAACTTTCCATCTTTTACCACTCCGTTGATCACACCACCGTACCCATTGTCCTCCACTCCGGATAACTGGCCTAGACACTGCCTATTTTGACTATTGTCAATTCTTCTCATACCTACTCGAGCTCAAAGAAAGCCTTTGCGCTCGGGAACAAGCAAGACTGTGTCCCCATTGGAGTACGACACGGGAAGCTGTTCTCCGTTTACCCCGGGCCATAATTCCGCACCATTGTCACGGTGTTCTTACTCTCCCCCCGCTCTTGCCGCTGTCTTTGACAACTCTCTCGGCTCACAGCACCGCTGAGACCCCACGAAAGTCGCTAGGGGAGTTGCCAACTGAATTCCTCTGTCACATGTGATTCGCTTGTTGTTATTTGATTGCCTAGTCTCAGTTCTGCTTCCGCGAAGTCCGTCATCATGGCTTCAACCACAGGCCACCGTCACCCCCAATTCATTCTCACGCCGCAGCAACAGAACTTGCTGTTTCGTGCTCTTACTTCGAATCAACCTACCAACGACAAGTCGCCGGGCAATAATCCGTTGTCTTTGTCTCCTCAGTCTTTGACAACTTCACCGACTCAGAATCAAAAGAACTCGGGCCTTGAACTGTCCAATGGTCTCCAAGAGAGCCCATACCTGGACTATGATTACGACTTTGGACCAGAAGCCGGATTTGATTTTGACTTCGGCACCGATGATCATCCCAAGATGATTGGGGACCTGCCCGGTACCAGTGCGGAGTCTCTGAAGGACGACTCAAAGTCATCCTCGCCGGAGAACGAAAGCTCGGATAAGAGGGGTCACCCCGAGGAGGATGACGACGATGAGCAGGAGGAGGGAGGAGGTAAGCGACGGGAGAGTGAAGGGAAGGCCCCTAAGAAGCCAGGCCGTAAGCCACTCACGAATGAGCCTAGTTCGGTGAGTAACATACACGGTGCCGCTTCAACTATAGCACCGATGGACAAAGTTTCTAACAATTAGTATAGAAAAGGAAGGCTCAGAACCGCGCCGCCCAACGTGCCTTCCGAGAGCGTAAGGAAAAGCATCTCAAAGACCTCGAGACCAAGGTCGAAGAACTCGAAAAGGCGTCCGCCGCCGCAAACAACGAGAATAGCCAGCTGCGTGCTCAGATCGAAAAAATGACTGTGGAACTGAGCGAGTACAGAAAGCGATTGACGCTCCTGGGCAATGGAACTCGCTCGGCAGCAGCTGCCACACGAAACCAGTCTTTTGGACAACCGGCACTCCAGAATCTTAACGATGTCAATTTCCATTTTGAGTTCCCCAAGTTTGGTACCCTTCCTGGACCTTCAAACGTCAGTGCAAATAGCAACGCGAAGCGGTCCACATCGTATCCTTCGCCTTCGAGCAGCAACACCACTAGCCAGAACAGTCCTCAGGAACGGTCGAGTGACAAGCCTAGTCCTAGCCCAGCCAAGGGTGGAGAGGCCTCCGATGCCCAGTCGAAGGAACCAAAGGAAGCTCCTGCGAAGATCCCTAGTACATCCGACAGCGCATCTCCTTACGAGAACATGTATGGTGGTGTGTCGAGGGCAAGTCTTGATTCGGCTACATTCAGCCTCAACGGTGCCACTGGAGCTTCTCCTTCGTCGTCTTCGAATTCGAACATGGGGCCTAGCTCATCTTGCGGGACTTCCCCGGAACCGTTTACTCAGTCCCCCATCGGCTTTAAGCCTCTAGAGACGCTGACTACGATTGGCGAGGAGCAGCCGGCTTTCACAAGTGATATTACTTCGGGTGAGTCGACAAGCTCCCTTCTGTCACTAGGGTTGAACTTGAAATTCTAACGCAGCTAGCAGGCTTCGGTACCAACGTTGGCAACATAGACTTTGGAAATTTCGACTGGCTACCCTCGCAGAATGGAGGTCAGTTTGATCCTCAGCTCTTCGGCGGTTACCGTGAGCCTCAGAACAGCATCCTGGCGAATGCCACTTTTGACGACAGCTTTTTCAACGATGCATTCGATGTCGACTTCACTACCCCTTATAATGTGGCACCCAGCCCGAAGCCGACTAAGAAGAATATCTGCGACGAGATAGACGCTCAAAAGGAACAGGATGACATCGTCACAAGCATCGATGGCAACCTGCTGACCTGTAATAGTATATGGTACGTATTATTCCAATAGCTTATTCTCCAGTCATTCGCTAACCTCCTTTCAAGGGAAAAACTCCAAACATGTCCCAAGGTGCATGCCGGGGAGATTGACCTTGATGGTCTTTGCTCTGACCTCCAAAAGAAGGCCAAATGCGGAGGCACTGGCGCCGTCGTAGACGAGCAGGACTTTAAGGCCATCATGACGAGATATCTAGGAGTGGATGCGATGAACTGCGGCAAACCGTCGTAATTTCCTTATGTACACCACTATTCCGTGATAGGACCAAATTGTGCAGCCATCATTGGAGGTCTGGAGGTCTCGGAAAGGGAAGGATTATGGCTAAAGGCGGACCCTCATGGTATTGTCATATCATTATCATAAAACGGAGTTGCACAGAGGGGTGATCTTTGATTGGGGTCTCTCCTCACGCATATTGACAACGTGGACATGGCATAAAGAGGGGGTTTCTGCACGATATGGATGGAGTACAGTGATGATGTATTTACGCGGGAACTTGAATGACGGTCGTTTCGGGGGCGCCCTAGGAACGCGGGCAAGAATTACACCCCAGGCGCCAGTTGGTTTTTTTACGTTATGGCCCTCGAGCCAGCAAATGGGAGGTTGGGCTCTCTCTCTTTCTATATAAATTGTAGTAGTGAAACGCTCTTCTCTGCTTCTCTCATTCGAGCCTCTTGCGCTTTTGTGATGCCTCGGTCAGCGTCTCTGCTCTTAACTAGGTATGTATGAACTCGGGACTTAGACTAGTTAGTTATGGCCGGGTGTTCTATCTAGATTGCGTTGAAATAGCTTATTGCACGGTAAGGCCCTTCCCCTACCTACCGGGGCCGGACGAATTGTGCATCGGCCCGGCTCTACCACATACTAAGGCCCCGGACCGACCGACAGACTCCCGGAGAATCTCGCGGAGAGAACAATAGGCCGTGGGAACTTCCTACGTAGAACGAACCGGAGGAGCTCTATGTTTCAATGTGTTTCCTTACGCTTATGGACCATGGCTTGGGCCATACGTAGTCCTTTCCGACGCCCGCGCCCTAGTCGGGGTCTCCGGAGCTAGGTCGGAGCCGTTATGATGCACTCGTTTAGGGCAAAGGGGGGGGGGTTGGCGCACCACTGTAGCCAGTCGGTTCCATCAGTCATGTTTCTTGTCATACGGCTCCCGCGGACGAGCGAGCGAGCGAGCGTGCGTGTCCGGCTTCTACCCCCAAAGTACGCGGGGTCTATGCTGAAACGGCTAATTATCTATCCACCGTACGGAGCAGAATCGTGCATAACTCACTTCACACTTGGTTCGATCCATGCAAGTACGTATCTATTATAAAAACTGCTGATTACCTCCTTTGAACCATTATTTTTCTGGAGGACAACTTGTCGGATGAACAGGAAACAGCGGGGGGACGCCGATGGCGGATGGTGGACTTTTAAGCGCACGCGGTATCTACGTTAACTTCGAAACCCCCTTGCAAAGTCTTCCCCCGAGCTCGGTAGCGAGGCACGTCTCTGTTCGTTATACAGTAGTCATCTTCTGGCAAAGCACAGAAGGTAGTTCCAATGCGGGACGGTATAGACTAAGCCCCATATATTCACGAGGGATCACCGCTGCGGATCGAAGATAAGCCCTTGCCGTTCGGTAGCTGGTTAGTGTATGAGGGGCTTCCGTTTCGACCGGTCCATCTAGGCTAGCATGTATCGGCGAAGCGGCCCTATAAAGACGGGTCGTCAAGGCCGGCCGGCTAAGTGACGCCTTGCGGTCCGCACTTCACGGGTACGCATGAGTAGGTAGGTAGGTAGGCACAGACGGACGGGCCTTGACAACCTCGGCTTTGGCCAGCGGGGCAGTTGACCCCCGAACGCAGTATACGCCCTATCTATCTGTCATCACGCACATATCGTCGCGCTGCTCACGGAACTTCAGGCTTAACATCATACTCATCGAGATCTCTTTAGGATGGCGCAGATTTCTACGTCAGCTTTTAGGTATCTTCTTACTACATTACATGCAGAAAGCCTGTCGTCGAGATACATCCATGACTGGATCAGAAAGGTCCCCTGGCAACCCATGCAGATAACAAGATAGAGATATATGCCTTATACATCTCCCTTGTGGAAAAAAGAGAACTCCACCGAGCAAAAGGATTTCCGGCCCTCCTTATTCGGGCACTCGCGGGCTTTGCGCGAGAAAACCAACTTGCTCTGCCACCCAGAAGACAAAAGAACGCCTCTAGATGATCTTATCTCTCCTTCCCTGTCTCGATCCTCACTTCGCCAGTCCCCTTCCGCTGTATGCCATGCGAAATAAAAAGAATATCAAGTGATCCAAACGTGCTATGAGAACCCTGTAAACCAAACACTTATGCTAAGGATGATGAATTCGCACCGCCGCCTGGACTCATGATGCGCAGCACGCGTCGTACCGTTGGCAAGAGCCGACCGAGGCCGTAGTGCAGCGGATTTGCCTGTCAAGATGCTGAATGACCGAGAAGGACGATTCACAGGTTCTCGGAACCCTGTAGAGTCGATGCCGTTACTGACTCTTCTTTAGGAAGCCCCCTCTGTGATATCGGCGGAACTGGAAAGGGCGTGACTTGATAACAACAGTATTGTATCTTCGAGGTATCGAAGTTGCCATCGCTAACTCATCAGCCATCATTCGGGGGCGTCGTTTATAGGTCGCCCGCATGGACCCTAACAAATCCATGTCCATCAAGCCTTCCATCAAAATGACTGAGGACGAAAAAACCCTAGCGCTAATCGGATCCGACATGAGTGAATCCAATGCGACACGTCGTTACGGATGCTGGTAGATGTAAGAAAACGCCGGCTTACTCATGCGGCGAGATATAGCTGTGACAGCAAAAGGCTATGCCCTCACCGGCCGGGCCCGCGCTTTCATGTACCGACAGCGTCACAGAAGATACCGGGCCATCAAATCCAGATCAACCAATAATCTGTCGTGCCCCTTCTTTGCCGAGGATACCCCTTTCCTTCGGTTTCGGGCTGTGCCCTCGTCCCTTTTTACGGCCAAAGAGTCCGAAGACGCCACCGCTGCTACTTGAGCCTCCACTCTTGTCGTCGGGCACCGCGCTCGCATCCGCAGGCAGCGTCGCGTCTTGTCGCGCTAATTGAGACCAGCTACCCGTAGCATCGATCGTCACGGATAGTCCACCGCCGGGAGAATTTTTAATCCCGGATGGGCGTATAACCTTATTCGTGTACGAGTCGGGATATGGTCTAAGCGGTGGTGCGCGCGTCGGCTCTTGCTGACCGGCACCTGGAGCAGGCGGCGGCTGCTGGACGGGCTGCGTGGTGCCATTGGTCGCCGGAGCGGCCGTGGCACCATCTGTCGTAAGAGCTTCAGGCTCCTTGCTGGCTTCGGCGTTCTCGGAACCTTGTCCTTGCATCGCGGTAATCCTGACTCGCGTTAGCTTGGTTGGCAACAGTGGGAACGGGTCATCGCCCACTTTTCATAAGCTGCCACAGTGTAATCAAATGGCCGGAAATCTCGTTCTATGGTGCGATACAATTCCTCTTCTCGGATCTCTTTCTGCGTCGCATCATCCTTTAACTTCTCCCTAGGTTTCTGTCTCCGTGCTCTCGCTTCCAACGGCGCTTCTTCGAGCAACAGTTCCTCTAAATCGTATGTGGCGTCGAAATTAGTCTTGTCGGACGAGGGGACGAAAACCGGCTCTATCTCTTTCCGCTCTAATGCCACAAAGTCAATCGCTTGGAAGAACGGTTCGTTAATGAAGCTGTCCCATGTAGAGCCCAATCGCTTGTCGGGATTAGCCTCCAAGGCATGGCCCATGGCGTATAGACATGGGAGAGAGACGGGCGGCGCGGTGACTGGGAACTTGGGGTTCGCGTTAAGAATTACGTTCGTCAACGTCGTTTCGGAGTTTCCCTCGAACGGCCTCTGGAGGGTGGACTATTTTAGCAACGCTGTAGTCTCGACCTGGCGATTCAGCTTCTTACCTTATTATATATGCACTCGTAGAATAAGACGCCTAAAGACCACCAGTCGGCCCTCACATCGTAGCCTTTGCCCCCGTAGACTTCGGGCGCGAGATATGCCAGGGTTCCGGACTTGCTGGTAAGGGCCTTACCGGGGATCACATCAGACGCAACGTTCTGGATTGCAGCATTAGTCAACTGCGACTTGGACCCGGGGATTCGACCGGAGCAGATTCATCAGAGGTTGGCTCACAAAGTCAGTCAAATGCACATGACCGTCGGCATCCAACAAGACGTTGTCGGGCTTTACGTCGCGGTGTATAATGCCTTGCCCGTGTACGTATCGTAGAGCGCAACCGAGCTCGGCTATCCAGAAGCGTACAGCCTCTTCGGTGAAGGTCTTTCTCGAGATATGGAACCGCAGATCGCCCCCGCTCATCAGATCGACGACAAGGTACATGTACTCGATATCCTGAAAGCTGTATCGCAAGTTGCAAATAAAGGGATGGTTTACATGCTCGAGCATGCGCCGTTCTCGAATGATGTTTCGAACGCTTTCCGACCGTACCACTTCATCTTTGCGAATGTATTTCAGAGCGAACGATAAGCCAGTATCCTTCCTCTCGACTATTCGAACCTTGCCAAAGGCACCTCGACCGACTACTCGTAATAAACGGAAATGATTGAGATTGACTGAGGGCAAACAGACACGTTCGAGTTAGTAGCGACTCCGAGACTGGGACGTGAGACATGAGGTGGGATTGTTTCCGGGAAGACAGCCGACGAACCCCGTCCCATCTATTACCTCATCTCGTGGGGATGACAGACGATGTTTGTGGAGTGGAAGGGACGGTAAACTTACCCTCGCCGGTTAACTCGACTGGCTTTCCCTGGCTATTGCCCATTGTGATACCAATAGCCCTACGGCACTCTGGCGGTACTGTTCAGGGCAGGATGATTGACGATGGGGGGTTTTGTTTAAGGTAAGGTATCCAACTATATGTATGTATGTATAAAAGGGGAGCCTCGACTCGAGTGCGAAAAAAAAATTAGTATAGAGTATAGCTCTAACGTTCGGAAGCCAGCCCTTGGACCATGTGTACGGAGGCAGATAGGCGACTAATGACTATATCCTGAGGTAACTAAAATCACACAAAGAAAAGCTAGTTGGTAGCTTGGTGTCTAGTAGATGAAGATGGAATGTGACGTGATAAGTATATTCGTAGAGCACCCAACGTTTACCTAGTAGCCGAATGGATCATGTTAATGCGAGAAAGGGTAAGTATCTTGAAGGTACAGTAGGGGGTGACCTGAAGGCAAGGTAAGGCCGGTGAGTCGGGGGTCAGGGTTCAGGGGTCAGGGAACTCGAGGTTCAGTTTGGATCAGGTGAATAGAAAAGGAAGTTAAGCAAACATGCGGAGAGAAAGTGTGAGAGAGAGCGTGTATCGAACGAATGGACGTGTTTCTGTTTTCTTTCATTTGCTCTCTGCTTTGCTTGCCTTCTTCTTGAGGAGTCGATCCGGCGGATTATCTCCTGTTCATTTCTGCTGTACGGCGAAGACAGTGCTGTAGCCGACGGCATGGGCTGGCCTGGCCGATAGGTCTGTGAAGGCCTGTGGAGGGGATTGAGCGCGGTCCACACTGCAGTGCTACCGTAAGTGGAGACCCGTTTTTTCTTGGGGGAGATGGAAGGCGAGCTTACCCTGCTCAGGTACTTCGCGTAGGTTACGTAACCATGTATAGAAGGAATGTCGAGACCTTCTAGTTTGGCCACCAGCCTTCTTTTGACACTCACTATCTTAAACCAAGCTTAGGTGTATGCATGTAATCTGCAACCTGAGATCCCGTAACACTGTATAAGGGGGCGCGCGGCCTTGAGTCAAGGTGCCTACTAGTCGACAAGCCGTCTATGGTGGCGAAGGTCAATTAATCAATGTTATTGGTGCTTGCGGGGCCTCACAACGCTCAACCTCGTGGCTTTCATATACACGCTAAAAACCAAGGCCGGGGAAGTAGGCAAACCATGTCCAGCACGTGTGATTGATATGGTTTACCTCTCTTTTGTATTGGCCCAGGTCTCTTCGTACGTACATAAGGTTATATTATAGGCTCGCATACTGCTCCATTTTTAGGAACTGCTCTTCTCTACTCCAACAAGTCGACAGGGTAACTCCGCAGCTACCGGCCTATTACTCACGAAAAGACGCTTCTACCATGATGGCCGATGAAGCTATTTCGAAGAGTTCCATTTTTCATGTGTATCAGTCGGCGAACTAATAAAGTTCTCGACAGGACTCCAGATACACACACGTATGTCGATAGTTATTACATGCACTTATTAGTATTCACTTTTGATTCAGCCCACCCTCAGTATCTGAAACCCATGAGCTGCTGCGCTAAGAATCAGAGACCTCTAGCGAGTTTAGTCAGATCCAATCGGAATTCATCGCTCTATCGTATTGTAACGTCGTTCATATTCCACCAAGAGCCTACATAACATAACGGTCCTTTATTTTATACGTTTAAAATTCATTCGGACATGTCTTCGGAGAAATAGTTATAATCTCTTTTTAAGTTGATCGTCCGTTACTATGTATATCATTACAACCTACTGTCAACACTCTTCACACCCATACCGCCTTAGCGATATATCGGGTTTTCGGGGGGTGCAGATCGGCTCCATGGTTTATTAGCCCCTAGCCGAAGAGGACCAAGGATGCGGTTGATGAGCCGCGATTCAGCAGGTTACTGCTGACTCCTGTGTGGGAACATGAGCAGTCAACCCCCGTGCATGGCTCGTGGTAGGCTTTATGCCACAGCATGTCGTGGGTCTCTCTCTTGTTTGATGTCCCTCGTGACACTCGGGCGGCGCGTGCATATGCGGGCTCGTGGCGGTCTTTCAGCACCTGCTGTTACACTTGTTACGTGCGTTATCTCGAGACAGAAGATCAAGCAACACGAGAAAACCCGACGCCTCGCTGTCACTACCCACTTATTATAGGTACTTGGATAAAAGCTGACCGTACCGTCTGTCTGGGGAGGAACTTCCACTGCGGCTTACAGGCGTGGTTTCGCAGGTACAACATTTCGAATTTAATTCGCCTCGCCTTCGTTACGCTGCTGTAGGTATGCATTGTGCAACACTAGAAGGGGGTACGACTCTCAACGTACAAATGGCGGCACTGTCCCCGTTTGACCATTCAGACGACACCCCTGCCCTCCACGTTTTCCCACCCTGCTGGATCGGTAATCTCCGCAATGCGTGGCATTTTTCTTTCTCGACGCCTCAGGGACTTCAGGCACTGCAGTCGCCGTCCTCTAACTAACGACCTCGGTTCTCAGCACAGAACCTGTCCTATCCCTACACGCGTAATTCGAGTGTTGGGAACGTAACGCGGACACCGTGGCTGGATCCTTTACATGGTCTTCCTACGGGTCGATCTTTCGCGGCTAGGCCTATAAAATGCACTGAGTACGGAGAGGCCGTTACTGCGTGTGTTTCCGATTTTCGAGGCTGGCCAGCTCGATCCCCACTGAAGACATCAGACGAGAGTGACGGAGTGGCCTATCACTTTTGATGTATCCAAACGCCAGCGTCGCTTTTACATATGCCGAGAGTGCTTGTTCACAGGCATAGCTTCTTCGTTGGCTATAGGTCTCGAAAACCCAAGCATCAAAGCGAAAATTGGCCGACTTCATGCTCTTTTTCGCGACGTCTCTCAACGCCGCAACATCGCGTTCTCGAATAACAACGTGACCTTGTTGGAATGTAGGAAAAGAATATCCGTTTCAGGTAGACCCGACGGATTCTGCGTGCCTACACGCCTCCTTGGCGCCGCGTCCCGACTTCTAGAAGACTTCCCCTTTCGTCTAGATTGAACTGCTTCCGTTCCACAGGTGCAAGAGACCTATCATAAAATGGCAGCAAGGAACTATATTTAGAGTCGTTAGTCCTCGCCTTCCACACTCTCCCTTGCTCTTTCAGGGGTCCCGGACGCTTATAACCGGCCGCTCCGTTGTCCCAGGTTTTGCTTATGCGGCTGGCTAGGGCCTCAGGAAGCTGACCGCTGTTCCTGCTTGTGGGCGTCATTCGTACGTGATCTACCTCCACAATAAGCATCCTATAAGAGATCCTTTCTTTGTCAGTACCTTACTCATACGCTTCATGGTTGATTTGGAACATTGCTTGCTATCCATTGTGGGCTGGCAACCAAGACGAGTGAACGACGTGTATCCGGCCCTCCAGCGAACTGTCGCTCCTCGTTGCGCCTCCTAATAGTCGCTTTATGCTGTTCGTCACGAGCTTACAGTAACACACGACGTCAGAATAGCTATCGATGCCTTCCGCCATACGGTTGCCAGGTTCATCTACCATCTAGTCTATGGGATGCCTCTACCCCTCCCTACAGGGCCCGTTATAACTCGCGCCCGTCGTGCAGAACGGTCCGTCGTATCGTAATAGCAAAGACACTGGTCACATGGGCCTCCCCCAGCACCACTTCATCTCTCAGAGAAGAGACAAGCGTAAGGTTAACTGGAGGGTTTCGAGATATCATACGGAAGCGCTATGCCACAGTATAAGGGCTGCCGGTCCGGGCCCGGAGCGGACACCATTGCTTGGTGGCCATGGAGGTTCTCATCGGCATAACAGTAGGATTACGTTTCCAGACTACTTTCTCTCCATCTGCCGTGGTATAGTATGAGTCTTCCAGTCAATGGCCAAGAGAGATTGCGAGTTTGCCCTACCGTAGCTAGTAAGGGGCACGATCTGACGAGCCGCACTCCAGCTGAGATAGATTGTAACGTAAGCCCATCGTTGTTCACTTCGTTTAGTACGGTCTACTTCCCTTGGTAATTTCAATACGATGAGTCTGGGAGAGACCATCTAGTAGTTGTTCAAGCCGCCATGTGCCCGGCTCTCCAGCAATGGAGAAGACGGTAAACAAAAAAAGGGGCCATAAAAAGGGGATGAACCATAAAAAATCATACAACACCAGGGATTCGCTGGTCTTCACCGACCCAAGTACTAACTAGCCTGGCCCTATGCGGTATATCGAGGGGAGAGCGGACGGGATCCCGAGTTTCCGGCGTGGTATGGTGGTATGTGCTGGAAATTCGCGTTATCGTAGGTGCTATATTGCCACCCATCGCAGAAGTGGTGGCAAAGATCCGGCGGTCACGGTGGAGATGAGGGGATGGTGCACAGACATGATATCCCTGAGCTCAAACATGCTCCACATCACATTTGTATGTTCCGGCGGCAATAACTAGAAGAGTAAAGTAAGGCAAGAAACTCGTGATTCGGGTGCAGGAAAGGGTGTCTGGGCATGGTGGTACTCCTTTGGTTTCCGCTCAGGCAGCTCGAAGACCGTGAGGCTTTGTTATGCCGAAAATAGTAGTAGGATGGACCGAATCACTTGTATATAAGTTGCAAAGCTGGTCCGAGGGTATCAAATGTCAATTCACAGGTGATGTAGAATCGGACTACCTTAGGCCATTGTGGTGGCTTGTGGAAGTATTCCCCTTAAATCAGAAGATACGATCAGGAGCCTTATGGCCAGGCAGTCGATGGTTCCTCGCTGTCATTGAAGAATACGTGAAACTTGAGACGTTATTTTAAGAACTCTACTATCTTTATGTAACCCTGCTGAAGAATGTAATCAAGTAAGTTAAACTACCTTTCACTATACTACATCTCCGTTTAAGACAGTACCAAATCTAGTCAAAATAGAGTGGCCAGTACGGTGAGCCAGCTACTCCCACCACGCTGGTTGTCATCCCCAGTCAACGGTCTCCGTTTTATCACGAGGGACCTTGTTAGCTGATACGCGAACCTACCTTCCAAGTCACTTAGGACCGGAGCCGCATTTATAGGGATTACTCGTAAGGCTTAGACGTAGGACCAAGTATACGATAACCCACTTCCTCGACACCCTAGAACCCATAACACAAAACGAAGACGGCATAGACGATGTCCGCGACGAGAGGAGATGTTCCACTCCACCAGTATGGATTTCCTCCACCTTGCCTCTCTATTCAGAAATGAATGAGGACCATCGATGAGTTGTCCCACGCGCGCCCCCGGGACTTGAACGTCGGATGTATCTGGGACAATACCACATACGCAGCACTTAGAGTGCCGCCAGGAGATCATCGCCGGCAAGCTGGACTTGTAAGAACGCCTTTGGAAAAGGGTGCTTCATCCATGATCCCCTGCCCGCCGTAAAGCTGAGACCCTAGGCCCTATGCTCGTCGGACTATAGCCTCACTATGAGATGCCAACATTGTTGGTTGCCTTTCTCGTAACGACCGCTAGCATATCCTTATAGTCACAACTTGTAGCTAGTGTGGGGCAGTTGACCCTCAAGTGATGGGTCAGTATTATCGTCCCCAATAGGCTTGTACTTGATTGAGGCTCAAAAAACCCGTCAAGAAGGGCCGAGCTAGCTCAAGTGAGACCCACATGACAGGCGCGGGATAGATTCGTAAGAGTTAGTGATACGATTCAAAACTTACGAGTATGGGGACGAAATCCTGTACGACCTTTCAGCGATATATCCCTCAAAGTTCGATTCAGCGATGGCAAGCCCATGTAGGACGTTTAGATGGGCTACTACCGCTAATGGTGGTCGTAGTAGTATACTAATGAAGTCTCCGGAGAAGCAAAGGGGGAAGGAAAGCGGCGAGATCCAGGTTACAGGAGAAGAAGAGGTATGAAACGCAGTAGCGCTACTTACGATGATTGGGCTAAGGAGATGCCAATGGGATGGCGTCAACTATCTCCGCGGGCGGCACACTAACATGAAAGTCGTCCTAGGAATTACCTACATCGCCCATTTACGCGGCCGCTGATTGGTCCGACGACGTGCCTTATCAATTATCGAACGGTAACTTATCGAAGATCGACTTCCCCCTGCCCGCGGCATTACACGACGTTCGACACACCTGCGCGGACATCTACAACCGTGGAAATGCAATCTCTCCAGCGTAACCGAGGAGGGCCAGGCGGGCCGCTCACAAGCCGTCACCAAATACCTCTCCAGGGTCCAATTCTCGCCTTGATGGTGACAGCCGAGACCCAGTTTATCTGTCCGGCCGCGGACCGCTTCGACCTGATCTACCCAATGATAACCCTTCCTTTCCCGTAGTCAGATGTTTTCTCGTACGGATATTGGGTACCTGTTTTTGTAGTCTGGATGCTCGGAGATGCAGACCTCCTCTTACTGAGATCCAAGGATATCCATAGACGGGAGGTGGGCCGTTTTGCTGTCGGACATGCCTAGCCTAGTTGCATCGCGTCCCGTTATGTGACGTTTTTTTCGTTCTGTAGTGTTACATTCCTCCAGCTTCTTGCTTGGTTCTCAAACTTATCTCTTTTCTTTCCTTTCTTCTAAAGAACACCTCCCATAGTGGCGTTCGATATTCACCTCCGACTGCTCTTGTGTGACCTGCGCAACAGCTGTGGCGTAGTGTAGGCTACCTCACCATCTGTCCACGTTCACATCTTTTATAATGGCTACTGATAAGAGGAAACGAGTGGTCGTCGTGGGCCTGGGTATGGTTGGTATTGCCTTCGTGTGAGTAAAGAGTGCTATCTGAACCATATTCATATCTCTAATCGGTCCGTAGAGAGAAACTCTTGAAGCTTGACGCCAGGGCTCGGGAATACGATATTGTGGTTATCGGTGATGAGCCTTACCTCGCATACAACAGAGTAGGGCTTACCAGCTTCTTCCAACATCGGAAAGTTGAGAATCTCTACCTAAATCCTGAAGAATGGGTAAGTCGCAAAGTTGGAGACATGCTTACGTACCACGTCCGGGCACTAACATGATGCCACAGTACGCGTTACAGGCGCCAGAAAACAAACTGAGCTATCACATAAACACATTAGTCACCGGCATCGATGCTGAACAGAAGACGGTGTCTTGTGCCAATGGCGATGTTGTTTCTTATGATATACTGGTTCTAGCAACTGGCTCCGATGCCGTGCTCCCGAGGCACACGCCGGGCCATGATGCCAACGGCGTCTTCGTCTATCGGACGGTAGACGACCTCCAAAGACTAATTGCTTTTGGCGAGTCCCGCAAGGGGACCGTCGGTGTCGTCGTCGGCGGCGGCTTGTTGGGTCTCGAGGCCGCGAACGCCATGATGGACTTGGAGTGTTACGAGAAGGTCAGGTTGATCGAGAGGAATCGCTGGGTTCTGAGTCGACAATTAGACGCCGACGCCGGTGCGCTGGTCGTTGAGAAGGTCACCGAACTCGGGTTAGACGTCATGCTCAGCAAGAGGGTGGGAAAGATCAAGACCGACGAGGCGAATAATGTGACTGGTGTTATTTTCGAAGACGGCGAGGAGATGAACTGCTCGACTGTCTGCTTCGCCATCGGCGTGCGGCCGCGAGATAGTCTGGCGAGAAGTGCTGGCATCAAGTGCGCGGACCGGGGTGGTGGCATTCTCGTCAACAGCGATTTGAGTACAAGCGTTCCCGACATCTACGCTATTGGCGAATGCGCGAGCTGGGAGAACCAGACCTTTGGCCTGATCGCTCCGGGAGTCGAGATGGCAGATGTGTTATCCTTCAACCTCACACAAGCTAAGCTGCACCAACCGCGGGCATTCAAGAGGCCGGACCTGAGCACGAAGCTGAAGCTCCTCGGAGTCGACGTCGCGAGCTTCGGCGACTTCTTTGCCGACAGGGACGGCCCCAGTTTCCTGCCGCCGAAGGCCGCGAGGAAGAAGAAAGCGGAGGATCAGAGCGCCGTCAAGGCGGTCATCAACGGGCTCCCACCGCCCCCAGTCAAGGCCTTGACGTACAAAGATCCGTTCGCGCAAGTATACAAGAAGTACCTCTTTACCACCGACGGCAAGTACCTTCTGGGAGGCATGATGATCGGCGACACGTCCGACTACATCAAGCTCGTACCTATGGTCAAGAACCAGAAAGAACTCGATATCCCACCGGCGCAGCTCATCCTCGGCGCCAAGAAAGAGGGCGAGGATGATGCCGCTGACCTTGACGACGACACTCAGATCTGCTCATGCCACAATGTCACCAAGGGCGACGTTGTCAACAGCGTCAAGGACGGCACCTGCAAGACGGTAGGCGACGTAAAGGCCTGCACAAAGGCTGGAACGGGTTGCGGTGGCTGCATGCCGCTTGTGACGAGTATCTTCAACAAGACGATGAGGGACATGGGCGCCGAAGTGACAAATTACATCTGTGCGCACTTCAACTACTCCCGCGCTGACTTATACAACATAATCATGGTAAAGGGGTTGAAGACCATGCAAGACGTAATGCTGGAGGCCGGAAACGACAAGGAGTCCGACGGATGTGAGGCGTGCAAGCCCGTCATTGCCAGCGTCTTCGCGTCGCTTTGGAACAGGCACGTCATGGACCGGCAGACTCACGGCTTGCAGGACACCAACGATCGGTTCCTGGGCAACATCCAGCGGAACGGCACCTTCAGCGTCATCCCCCGCGTCTCGGCCGGCGAGATCACCCCCGAGAAGTTGATCGTCATCGGCGAGGTGGCCAAGAAGTACAACCTCTACACCAAGATCACGGGCGGCCAGCGTATCGACATGTTCGGCGCCAGGAAGCAGGATCTGCTGGACATCTGGCGGATGCTCGTCGCGGCGGGCATGGAGAGCGGTCACGCCTACGCCAAGTCCCTCCGGACGGTCAAGAGCTGCGTGGGCACTACGTGGTGCCGGTTCGGAGTTGGCGATAGCGTGGGCATGGCCGTGCGGATCGAGGAGCGATACAAGAGTATCCGTAGCCCGCACAAGATCAAGGGCGGCGTTAGTGGCTGCGTGCGCGAGTGCGCCGAGGCACAGAACAAGGAGTAAGTCGGAACCCCCCCCCCCGCAAGAACAAGCAGAACCAGCAAGTTAACGACGTGCTCCCCCCGCCCTCAGTTTTGGCCTCATAGCCACGGAGAAGGGCTTCAACATATTCGTGGCGGGCAACGGCGGCGCGAAGCCGAAGCACTCGGAGCTGCTGGCCAAGGACGTGCCGCCGTCCGAGGTGATCCCGATCCTGGACCGGTACCTGATGTTCTACATCCGGACGGCGGACAAGCTGCAGCGCACGGCGCGGTGGATCGAGCAGCTGCCCGGCGGGCTGGCCTACCTGAAGGAGGTGGTGCTCGAGGACCGGCTGGGCATCTGCGCGTCGCTCGAGGCGCAGATGCAGGAGCTCGTCGACAGCTTCTTCGACGAGTGGGCCGAGGCCATCGCGGACCCGGCCATCGCGGCCAAGTTCCGGCAGTTCGCCAACACGGACGAGGGGCTCGAGGGCGTCGAGACGGAGAAGGACCGCGACCAGTCGCGGCCCGTGTACTGGCCGCGCGACGCGGCCACGGAGGACTTCGCGGGCCTCCGCGACCGCTGGTCCTCGACCTCCTGGCAGCCCGTCATCGAGGCCAGCTACTTCGCGGGCGCCGACGACACGCCCAACGGCATCAGCGCCGCCATCAAGCGCGGCGACACGCAGCTCGCGCTGTGGCGCGTCAAGGGCCGCTACTACGCGACGCAGCAGATGTGCCCGCACAAGCGGGCGTTCGCGCTGTCGGACGGCCTCATCGGGCAGGACCTGTCCTCTTCTTCTCCTTCTTGTTCGGGCGCGGCCAACCCCAACGACGCCAGGAACGGGGAGAGGGAGGAGACGCAGGGCGAGGTCACCGAGGCCGCGGCCAAAGCGGCGGCCGCGCCCTGGATCTCGTGTCCCTTCCACAAGCGCAACTACGACCTCTCGTCGGGCGCCTGCCGCAACGACGACGCTCTGTCCATCGCCACCTTCGACGCCGAGGAGCGCGCCGACGGCCTCGTGTACCTGCGGCTGCCGCCCGTCGAGGAGCTCGACGCGGCGCTCGGCACCTCCAGGTGGAAGGTCAAGAAGGGCGACGCCGAGGGCGAGGGTCCCTTCGCCGAGCTCGACAAGAAGATCGGCTTCAAGGGCCGCCGCGCCAAGAAGCCCGGCGTCCGCCCCGTCGGCGACCTGCCCATGCGCAGGCCCGTCGAGGTCATGGCCGGAGGCGGGTGCGGGGCCGCGCCCGAGTGGTGAGTCGGGAGGATTGCGTTCGCATGGTCTCGGGGCGTTGCGGGCTGGGATGGGATTGAGGGCGAGGGGCGAAGGGAATCATTTGTATTGTATACGTACATATAACGGCCTCGGGATTAGTCTTGCTTGGATTTCTACGAAGTGGTGAGCAGAGTTAGTCAGTATGCCTTTCCATCTTTTGAATAGTGAGCGTTGAAGATATATCTGGGTGCGGGAGTGGCAATAGGATATGGTAGATACTGGGTACATAGCAAACCGAATCATTGTGAACATCATCGCATCGCTCCGGATTTGTCTACTCTAGCTCAGTCGTAGGATACGTCTCCTAAGGTACGTGTCTCGCATAGTGTATGACAGTGATCCCGCGACTCCCAACGAGTTGATATCTGAATTCAAAACCCCGATTGCTGGCTCGTCGACGACGTGTTGACGGGGGAGTCCTCACCACCTCCATTAGGCAACCTGGATAGGCCTCTAACTGGAACAGCAAGCAGCAATACCATAATGCGGCGGTTATTAAGGACTATTGGTGGTATTAAAGAGATTATGGATATTTGTACAAGAAAGTCAATTCCTTCTTCTTGTCACTATTAGGCAAAGAATAATGTCTGTCCTTTTCTCCAGACGACAAGACACTGAAGAGCTATATCTAACAAACCCCTGAGACCATTCAACACCAGCTTGCTGGACACCGCTCTAAGGCTATGGTGGGGAACTCAGGTCTGAGAAGACGAAACGAGAACGACCGGGCGGTGAGACGTATCCGAATCGATCATCCTTGCACTAGCAGCGTCATACGGCCGGTCTTAGATTGTATAGGGAAGGCTGTTTACTCCTCCTCAGCGGGCATCTCCTCCTCGTACTCCTCCTCTTCCTCGTCAACACCAGCATCCTGGTATTGCTGGTACTCACTGACCAGGTCGTTCATATTGGACTCAGCCTCAGTGAATTCCATCTCGTCCATACCCTCGCCAGTGTACCAATGCAAGAAAGCCTTGCGTCGGAACATAGCAGTGAACTGCTCGCCAATACGCTTGAACAGCTCCTGGATGGCAGTCGAGTTACCGACGAAGGTAGACGACATCCGAAGGCCGCGCGGAGGAATCGAGCAGAGGGCGGTCTGGACGTTGTTCGGAATCCACTCGACAAAGTACGAAGAGTTCTTGTTCTGGACATTGCGCATCTGGTCCTCGACCTCCTTCATCGAGACCTTGCCACGGCTAGAAAAAAACCTGTCAGTACGAATAGGCATAAGAAGAAATGCATATGGGTAGAAACTTACAAGATGGCAGAGCAGGTCAGGTAACGACCGTTGCGGAAGTCAGAGGCAGCCATCATGTTCTTGGGGTCAAACATCTGCTGGGTCAACTCGGGAACAGTGACGGCGCGGAAAGTTTGAGAAGTGCGGCTGGTCAGAGGAGCGAAGCCAACCATGAAGAAGTGGAGACGAGGGAAAGGAACCATGTTGACAGCCAGCTTGCGCAGGTCAGAGTTAAGCTGACCAGGGAAACGCAGGCAGGTCGTGACGCCAGACATGACGGCGGAGACGAGGTGGTTAAGGTCACCATATGAGGGGTTGGACAGCTTCAGGGTACGCATGCAGATATCGTACAGAGCCTCGTTGTCAATACAGAAGGTCTCGTCCGAGTTCTCGACCAGCTGGTGGACGGAAAGTGTAGCGTTATAAGGCTCGACGACGGTGTCGGAGACCTTGGGAGAGGGGACGACGGAGAAGGTGGCCATCATGCGGTCGGGGAACTCCTCGCGGATCTTGGAGATCAGCAAAGTGCCCATACCAGCACCAGTACCGCCACCGAGAGAGTGGGTGATCTGGAAGCCCTGGAGGCAGTCGCAGCCCTCGGCCTCACGTCGGACAACATCAAGAACTTGGTCGACGAGCTCAGCACCCTCGGTGTAATGACCCTTGGCCCAGTTGTTGCCAGCACCGGACTGTCCGAAGACGAAGTTGTCGGGGCGGAAGAGCTGGCCGAAGGGGCCGGCACGGACAGCGTCCATGGTACCGGGCTCAAGATCGACGAGGACGGCACGAGGGACATACTTGTTGCCAGACGCCTACAAATAGAAATTGTCAGAATTTCGAAGATGGCGGTCTAGCATGGGGAATGAGTAAGGTATGATCACTTACCTCGTTGAAGTAGACGCTCATGCGCTCGAGCTGGAGCTCTGAGGTGCCATTGTAGCTATTTGGCCGAGGTAAGCTTAATTCACGGAGACTTCACGGCGGGAAAGGTCAGTTACATACACACCGTTGCTGTCGAGACCGTGCTCGCCAGAGATGGTTTGCCTAGATGGGTAAAAAGAAAATGTCAGTGGCAGGTCTCATATGGCGCAGTTCCAGTAGCTCTTAAGGTCCAGGCGAGTTCGAGTACGTGAATTGGAGGATGTGTCGTCGAAGGTACGCACCAGAAAGCAGCACCAATCTGGTTACCGCATTGGCCGGTCTGAAGGTGAACCTATACACGGAAGAAGACGCGGTTAGTGGTATTCCCATGAAGTTTTCTCTAGGCGGTAATAATGTGTCGAAGTATATCGAGGCTTAACTTGAAGAGAGACCTCGGTGCCAGGTGGGAGGGGCTCGTATCAGGGGCAAAGCATTTTTAGAGACGCGTTGTAAACACAGAGAGAGAACTTACAATCTCGCGCATTTTGAGGATTGTTGATTAGAGTATCTCGAACACGTAGATGTCAAGCCGGAGAGAGGACAAAAAGCTGGGGACGAGAAAGAGAAGACGGAGAGAAGGGAGATAGATGTACTACTACGAGTAGTAGAAGTTAAAGTAAAAGGGAATGGGCGGTGTGTTGTATGTGTTGTGAAGTTGGGTTAGGAGAAAATACAGGTGCTGGTTGCTTTTTCTTGCTAGTCCGGAAGGGAAAAGGGTGCTTTGGCCAAGGCTGCTGTTGCTGTTGCTGTTGCCGCCTCCAGATTTACCCTCTTCCGTTGTTGACCGGGCTCCCTATCAAATTGAATCGTCAAATCAAATCAATACAAAAGTACCAACCTAACCTAATTGATATCCTGTCCCCCTAAACTAGCGTCAATTGCCCCGCCCCGCTTCTGTTAATTTTTCGGGGTCGCGGCACGCACGAACCACCTCGCACTTGTCATGGCTTCTGCTCTGTTCGTACCTACATATGCCATTGCCTCTATGTAGGTACATACATAAATCTATGCAGCTAATGCCATATCATACCCTGATAGGCAATCAACACATGTCCATTTGGTTATATGCATACATATGTCATACATCTAACACAACGGCTGGCCCCCACTTATGTCAATAATAACAACACACACCAACAGGTTCAGCCCCTTAGGCCACTACTGCACTACAGAAAGACCCTGCCGAGTAGGAGTTGGCAAAATGCGTTTGAAAGCGAGGAGGACGATACGACAATCCGGGTTGTCCTTTGAAGCTCTGTGTAATATTTGAAAGCCGAACCTACCCATCTATATAACTCAGCATTTAGCCATATATATATATATATATATAGAGATTGATAGCAGCAGGTAACTCTTCAAATTTCAATCCCAATTGCAACTCTCCGCCCCCTCATAGTTGGATGCCTCACAGACAACACGCCGTGCCTCGGCCAAATCACATCACTGTCCTCTAAATGAGGCGTTCTCCATACGAGGAGGATCATACATACTTCAATTTGCTTAGGTATCATGGATGAAACAGATGTATCCGTCCTTGCGGCCTCTTCGGCCCAGGAACTCGTTCACAGCCTCGACAATAGAGGAGTTCTGAAGTTCATACTAAGAGATACGTACCATCTCATCGAGCGAGTGGCTGACATCGAGCAACACTTGGACCGACAGGTTGGCGTTCTGGAGCGCCGTGTTATGTCCCTGCACCGCCAGCACGTTCGTGAGCCGGCTTATGCTTTCCCATATTTTTCCAAGTTACCGCCAGAGTTACGCCAGCGCATATGGGACCTGGCCATACCCCGTCGCTACGTCAGGGCGGTCCGCCTTTCCGATCGTGGAGGCGTACTCCAACGTCCTCCTGATGTCGCACAAGTTTGCAGAGAAGCCAGGGCTGTCGCCACGCGTCATGGCGGTATGTGGAAGACACTATACCAGGGATACCCTCAATGGACGTGGTTCCAGGCCGACCGCGATGTCGTCATATGGAATAATACAGGAGAGCTGGGTGACCTTCCTAGCGTTGCAAAGACTATCGTCGTGCCAGGCTCCAGCATTAACTCTGGGCTAAGAGATACTCTGCGCAACCTGATTAGGAGAGACGGCTTCCACAACCTGGAGGCGATCTATATCGAGACGGGCGATAAATTTACCATGGTCGACAAACACTGGAGTCCTAAGGTGGTAACAGAGCTGTTCGGGTTTGACAAGATACTTCTGCCGGATATGGAGTCTTGGTCTGCAGGTTGCGAGAGGAACATCTTCAGTCTGCTCAACCGTGAGAAGCACTCGGCCAATACTCCACCAGATGCCTTTTCTTATTGGTGTAACAATATGGATTGGCGTGATAATATGAACTGGTGTGACAATATGGATTGGTGTGACAATATGGCGGACGTCGACTCCGATTTCGATCCTCGGGACGATATGTACAGCTGGGCGTGTAAAACGAGATCTTTTAATTTCATATGGGCGCAGCTGATGGCCGAACTGACCCCTGGCGTCGGCCTTCAACCAGCAGAGGACGGTATTTACCCTCTAAACAACGAAGCAATGAGGCCCTTCAGCAGTCAAACTTGGCGTGAGCACTTCGAGGGATCCGCCCCCAGGATAGTACCAACTTGTGTCTTCGCGCTCGTAGATGACAGGCCAAGGTGGGACAACTTGGCGGTCTGATTTGGAATATTTTCACGACCTGTACGAGAATTCGGGATTATAACAACGGATGACTAGCTACAGCCCTAAATAGATGCAGATATCTTCAGAGAGATTCAACATCCACGTAATAAAAGCTATATTCACACCGTATTTAACACCCTCACCACATATATACGTGCAATGTGCCGGTATTGTAGATAACTCACTGCGGATAGGGTGCTCCAGTGATCCAGGAGGATGGGATGTGACCCCTGTTTTGCGTAGCCAGCGTGGCCGGCCTCTTATCGTGCTTTAAGCTCGGTTCTCCTAACACCTATGAACCACAGCTTAACTGACGTTATCCGCCGGGTCGCTTGCCAGGCATCCGATCGGGGACTACGGGTATTTATTTCATCGCCCCCCTTTATCGGCCGGCATTGTCGTGCTTGCATACGTAGGTATACCACACTCAAACTGACATGTCTCGCCCGCCAGCGGGGGGGGGGCCACCTCCTACGCGGGCAAGCGCCGCAGCCAGGAGCGGGCGATGATGATGCGTGCTTGTCTCTATCTGCATGCATAGCTTTGGCCCAGACCCAGCGACGGCAAGCCATCTTTTCCGTGGAATGCCAGACGCCCGCCGCTTACACAACCAGACGGGCATAGGAACGCGGCGACCGCAACGAACCTGTTGATTTACGGGAAGGTAGGTAGTGTGCACCTACCTACGCATCTAGCGCCGTCGTATCAAGCCTCATACATAGGTAAATATGTACGTTCCTAAGCCCGTCCAAAAATGGTCCCAGGGTGCATTGCCGCGGACTACAGTTGACATCGGCGTGGAAGACCAGACTGTCTGTCTTCTGTACCTAAGTATGCACTCTCCGTTTCCGAAGCCACTTTTCATCCTCGCCCCGCACCTCTCGTGAGGCTGACCATCATTCACTCGCATTAGACATACTTCTACGACGCGCACATCTCCGACGTCCCGTGTTCCCGTATCATTTCGCGGAGCGCTCATTTTTCCTACCTGAGTTAGGCGGCAATGTCGTACCGTCCCGGTCCCCGGCCCCTCGTCAGGTTTCCCCGTAATATTATATGCTCTTAGGTCGCGTAGGTATGCAGCCACCTCGAGCTTTAGTCCGGTCCGATTTGGTCCGCTCCCTAAGTTCAGTAGCCCCTTAGGTATCCCGGTGCCTATTGTACGTCCTCGCTTCAAGGCGACAAGAGCTTTCTTCGGTCGGGCCGGCTGCCCTTTCGTATTCGCATGCCCGAGTATTCAGCTAGGTCACATGCGTTACCTGCGAAAGTCGCGCCTTATAATGCAAATTATGGGCTTGGTCCACGTGATATGCCTGCCTCACGTTGAAACGCAGGAAGGGAACCATTTCGTGGTTGTTCCCACGGCAAGGCGTTAGCCAACCATCCTCGGGACGCTATGGCCCAAGCGCCGTACAACTCTCCATTTGTGCCGTTGTTAGCCCAACTAGCTGGAGGCCTTCTCCGGGTAAGGGGGAGGTGTTCGAAACGTTCTATCACAGTTTTATTGTGTTTGGAAGGTATCGCAAGAAACACAATCACCGCCAGTCAGTATTAGATGCGTACTTTCCGGCCCACAAGAAGCAAGCGAACCTGCATCACTATCGAAACCTTGCAGGGACTCAGACCAACTTGGGGGTCATAGAGCCCATACTGAAGAAGCATCGATGTCACATCTTCTGCACGAGACACAATGATATCGCAGCGCAGATGTATGCCTGTGAATCAATAGCCCAACCGCAAAGATGCCGGTGCTTCGCTTGTATTTTACCACGCCGAGTCGGCAAAAAAAACAATAATCCTGCCCTAATAACCTGTCTAGCCCTTGTACAATGCAATAATGGTTCCATGGTGCCGTAGTCTTGCTGTGTCCTGCCTGCCTGTCTTCGCCTTAAAAAGTAACAAGTATGAATCAAGAAATATTGCAACCGGGCAGACACCCCCTGGTAGCCCAGGGAGGGCGGCAGCACATGCTTGTCGCGTCGTACCCCCTGCTCTTCACACGAAGCCCACCTAGCTACCTCATGCGGCATTGTCTGCTCCAAACGAAATGATGCCATGGGAGGATCGCTGAAACACAGAAGGACAACGCAATCATCATTATCATCCTGGAGAGTTTTGGCGCTGTTCTCATCGCCTTTTTGCCCCTGCTTTTCCCTGGCCAAGAAGATCTAGAAAGCAAGGCCGTGAACAAACCCAGATCTTTTGCTCGAAACTTCGACCGCGGACTCGTCGTGTTCTTGGATATATGCGTGACGGGGCCAATTACCACCCTCGTCTATGATTAGAAACCGATCCCATGCCATTTTTTGAATTCTCAAACAAGCGGATGCCTCGACTCATGCAAGTCTGTTTTAGACATTCAAGAAAGTCATTATTCGTAGTCATTACTTGGCGTAATTCTATAGTCTCTTCGTATCCGTGGGAAGCATCAGTGGGCTTAAGACCGCCGGGTGACATGAGGGAACTGAATCGCGGTAAAGCACGTCGCCGTCGTCCTATTCGGATGGGTGATGAATTGACCCATGAAAGATTTGCCGGGTGAAGATAATGTTATAAGAAGTCGATAGTGAACGTCTTATCAAACTCCAGTGGCATGAAATCTGCATACCACCGCCGTACGTTGCATTGCACGACCTCGAAAGATTCGGTTGGCGAAGCAGTCTCTCCAGGGGTGGTCGAGGCAACAAAACAATATTCGCTTTGCAAATTAAATAGATATCTCTACATATACACACGCCCCTGGAGGGGGTGGTTGCTGCTCGTTTTCGGGGCCGAAAGCGAAGGCGTCATGAAACAAGCGGGAATCGCAGGGTATCGATAATTCGCCGCTCACTTGACAGTCATCATCTGCATTCGTTGGAGTCCACTGGCGGGGGAAGTAGATACCGACCCAGCGCTGAGTACCGAAGAGGAGCTGCGACTTTGCGGAAGGCGTCGGGTGGGACTTGCTGTAGGGTCATCGAAGACCCGGGTGAAGGCCGGGCTGCCATCACCCCGCTCGCGCCGTGGGGTTCGAGCCGGGCTTTGAGTTATGCGGTCGGCCTTGCGGACAAGATCGGACAGGGCATCCCTTAGTTCGCCAGCTTGCTTAACTAACTCCTTCAAACTATTAGTATCGAAGTTGAGTTTCTTCTTTGCCGTCCCATTCTCGGCATTCGCTGCAGCTTTGGATCGCCGCGACCACATAGCAGCCATAACAGATTTGGCAACGCCTGAAGAACGGATCCCACTATTGCTGCTCACAGTGTCCGGGGTCGCAGGGCGATCGGGAACAGCCGATACCTCAGCCTGATCCCAGGTGCCAAAAACATCGTCCTCGGGAGAAAACACGGACCGCCGTCGACCCCCAGGCCGATCGCCGCTCCTGGAAACTTTCTGTCTAGCGAAAGTGCGGGTATCATATCCGAAGTCATCGAAGGAGGCCCCATCGAGCCCTTGAGCTGGGAATCGCCGGTCAGTGTACTCTGAGTCAGTGCCAGAGGGCATGGACTCAGGGTCCGTCTCCTCCGCTGAGTCCTCGTCGGGTGAAGCCAGGGCGATGATGCCTTCCGCTTCTCGCCATAGGCTCGCGGATGACCCCGTGAGGATGTCCATATCTCGTCCTAATCGACAGAGCCGCTTTAGGTCATTAACTAGAAGCGACAATTCCCTGATCTGTCCGGAGTGAGCCCTAACGGAAGGCTGAGTGGCTTGGATCGACGGAGGGACTATCATCGAATGACGATTGTCGGCTTTCTTTCCCGCTGCAATGCAAGGATCCACCTCCTCGAACTCAAAATCGTCGTCCCAGTCCTCACTGACGTTTTTCATACTCAAGCCCCATGTTCCAAACTTAGACATGGACTTGGAGCTCTCGGCCGGGTCCGTTACGATTGGGACACTCTGACTTCTCACGTGGGCTGCTATAGGGCCTCTGCGACTTGCAGAGCGGCCGCCTCGCATGTCTACCTCATGCTTGCCATGGACAGTCTTCGGTCGGAAGGAATACCCATCGCCATCGTACTTATCATGGTGAACAGGCTCTGCCCAGTCGAAGATGGTGCTTCGGGGTCGTTCGCTGGCGGTGTCCCGATGCGGGTCGAAAGTACTGTTCCCACTGATATTGGCTAGTGCCATTCGGAGACTCGGACTTCCCCGCCGTGAGTTCATCGAGCTCGGTGGGGATAGATGATTATAGATCTGGCTCTCGTCTTCTCTAGCCCAGTCAAGATCATCGTCGTCATCTAGGGAGAGTCGAGCATCTCTGCTTAGCGCGAACTCCGTTGAGGTAGATCCGAACTCGAGCTCATTATCCGGTTCAGTGCTCGTCACCAGGAACCTCGTCTCACCGCCTGCGTATGCCCCACGGACAGGGGTAGGTAGATTTTCATCCTCCTCCATAATCTTGTTGCCCCCGTCATACGATGGACCCAAGATCTCCTGGATCGATAATCTCTTTGGTTTGCTGTTTCCTAGTGTGCTAGGAGGAGTTTCATCAAACATGGATTCAACTGGGCTCTCAATGGTCTTCCTACGGCCTGACGTAGTAGTTGTTGTCCGAAAAGAGTCGTAAGCGGTCTCCGTCCTAAAGTCCGTGTCGTCATCTCCGGAAGTAAAGCCCCGGTAATATTCAGAACTAGCATTCGTAGAGGCTCTTTCGCGGCTCCGCGCTTGCGACGCACCTGAATGTACCCTTCGTGCTGTCGTCGGGTTTAGCACTGGTTCATCAGATTTGCCCGGGCCCGTAGATGGAGAGTCCAGTTGGGCTAGATCAACCTGAAAGCTCGAAAGACGATTCAGGGGCGGGAGAGGGGATCTGAGTGGAGATGATGACTTCTGCGTACCAACAGGAGGACGGAATATGGCGGTAAGGTCGGATTCTGCCCGAGAAGGCTCTTTGCCGTCGGATGCTCCCGTCGTTCTCGGTCTGTCGCCGGATTGCTCTGGAGGGATATCTGCACTGCTTGGATCAGACGCATCTCGCTGGTGTCCTCCTGCTGCGTCACCGCCGCCTCGCTTGAGACGCCTAATGCTCCCGGTTTTCGATAGCCAGTTCGGCGAGGAAAAGTGGACCGAATAGGAGCGCTTCGGCTGTTGGGACGGGGTCTCTTCTGATGAGTCTGCAATTTGTTCTAATTCAGGGCTGTCTGCCTCGGAGCGCCCTTCAGAGCCCGGAGACATAATGATTTGCCCGTCCCCAGTCATGATAGAGCTAGGAGCCACGAGATAAGCTCGGCGCGGGCGCCCGTATCCCAAGCGGATCCGTTTGGTTCTCGGCGGTGCGCCGCTGTCACCCAGTTTTAAGGGGGGATTCCTCGAGCGTAATCGAGAAAGTCGGGAATGCCAGAACGATCTCCACCTCGAAGAGCTGTTCGGGACTGGGTCAGAACTAGACGGCGGTGAGGCTGTTAGCGTCTGCGCTCGCGGACGGCGTTGCTGTTTCATCGGTGGTTGCGGTAAGGGCAGAGGTGCTTCTGCGTTCATCTGTTGTTGCAGAGTGGCAGATCTCTGGTGGCTCGTTGCTGGTCTCCGCAGTGTCATCTGAGATCTTGAACCACGGGGCAGCACCGAGCCCGCATTTCCCCCATTCCCAGCCGAGGCACGCTTCACCAACTTATTTGGAGGTAACTGAGGCGCGTGGCCCCTAAATCCTAGAATTGGCGCCCCAGAATTGTGCGAAAAGATCGAGGGCGAGTCAGGTCCAGTACTTGATCTCCCACTTTCGTGCCGAGACAGGGCCCTTAATGAGAACCTCCGTATCCAAGAGCCATTTGAGGAGCAGGAATCGCACGTGCTTTCGGAGATGGGCGTAGATGAGACGACCTCGCCCTGTTTTGCGGTGGGCCGCTCGGCAGCTAACTGCAAAGGAGGTGGTATCTGGGCGGGGGGAGACGGTCGGCCAGGCTTTCTCAGCTGAGTCTGGGTCGTGTTTAAGGACGGGTGGTGGTATTGATTGCGGAGGGCATTAGATTCGTCGGTATGGGGGTTATCAAGAGCGCCAACGGGAGAACTGGTGGTTGCCGGGCGCGAGGAGGGGTGGTCGTCCAAAAAATCGACGGAAAGAGCTGATTTCCTCTTGCTCGGTTTTGTGGGTGACTGATGTCGTTCATCGGCCAATTGGCCGAAGACAAGACCCGTTGCCGCCGCAGCAACAGCAGTACCGGTCCCAATGAGCTACTTCTACGTTAGAAAGACTGTACAGAATACGACGACAACGATGAGCTTGATGTTTTGAATGCTTCCTGAGTGCAAGCAGAGTGCACACAATAGAAACATACGAGGTTAAATCAGGGCAAAAGCCGGGCATAGAACATGAACAACTGATTTTAAAGCGGAGTCCCGTCACAAGACAGCCATGCATGGTGTTGGGTATTGTTATACGTGGGTCGAGGGTATTTGGACTTACACTGGGGACGGTCTGCATCTTATCATGAAAGACGGGCCCCTTAGGAGGAGGTGGAGGAGCCTTCTGCGAAGAGGCGAAAGGAGAAGGAAGCGCACCGTTCCAGAACGATTGTGAGCATTGTTCGTCAGGACATGTTCAACTCCTCAATGGGGTGAATATGAGCGTATTAGTTAATCGGGGCCTGGCCTGAGGAATGCCGTCAAATCTGCGTCCCTATCGTACCTATTCGGGTATTGTCGCAATGCGGGCGAGAATGCGGGCGAGCGCGCGGCGCGTTATCTGGTCTGGCCCTCGTATTCTACTGCTGCGGTATGGCTGCTCGAAGCTCTGGTCGAGATCGAGCGCGGCCTGGCGTGACAAGCGGCCAGCGGACAACAAGTTTAGATGCGGTAGGTACGTAATGTATGGATGGACATATGTATCCGAGTAGGTATACAGAGATATGCTGTTTCCTCCGAAAAATGTACGTATGTACGTATGTAATTCCAAAACAAAACAAAAAAGACAATAGTCGTTACTCGTTTCTTCGTCAGGCTGCGGTAAAGGTGAAGTGAGGACGAAGTGCTACGGTTGTTGCTGCTGCTGGATCATGTTTTTGTTGTTATTGTGCTGGTTGTTATTATTATTACCGTCAAGCAAGCAAGCGTATTAGACGCTTGAGGCTTCTCGAAAGTGCGGACAAGGAAAAGGCGAATAGAAGTTCCAATGCCTAGAATTCTTCTGGGCTGAAACTTAGAACCACAACACGGCAGAGGGGAGATCATAAGACTTAGGGCTGCCAGGGAGGAAGGCATAACCCAGGGACTATTCGGCTGGGTTCAACCATGCAATGATTCTGGGCCGTTGGTGAGCCAAAAGAGAAGAGGGATTGGATCGGATTGTTTACTGTACGGAACTCGTTTCTGGATTGAGTAGTGAGTCGTGACAAGGTCGAGCGTGGCATCCTCTCTGTAGTTGGAGGTACTTACAAAAAAGTAGGTAAGCGGTAGAGATGGAAGTGGGAACAGGTTTGTATGTATTGGATGTAGCTGGTTTCATAATACGCGATGACCCCGATTCGGTACAATATAATACCACATTATCCCAGGCTATGGACATGGTAGCGGCCGCAGGGAGGCGAGAGCTTGGAAGTACCTCCATAGCGTTACCTTGCTTCCTTCAAGTTCTTCGTTTCGTTTCTTATTGCTCGGGGTTCCTCAGGGCCCCCCTTCCAGGTTGGTCTATATACAGGATGGGGCCCTGTAAAAGTGGACGTCAAGAGACCCAACATCGAGAGTGGCACAGCCCTGATTGGCCCATTGAGTGAGGTCACGGCCGGTTACTCGAGAGATCTTCACACTGTTTTACGTTGTAAAGTATGCACTCTGCTGCTTCCGCCGCGTACGTAATATTAGATATGGATATATCATGATCGTACGTACATATGCCACGAGGTGGTCAATTTAAGTCATGCCTACATAAACATAACCTTATAGATATTGTATCATCTATATGATATTTCCCCCTCAAGCCAAAGAGCCTCCTATTGGTACTAGGCAAAGTACTCCGCGGCCATCGTTGCGGGGTTATCGATCAGCTGCATTAAAGGTAAACAACATCAGCCGGCCCACCTCGATACGAAGAAACATGTCCATACTGTAGTATATAGACCTGGGCTGAGGATCATGTTGTTGACAACTAACATACATCCATACCTGCCGCAGGGATCCAATCGCCGACCAAACAGAAACTCCCAATCCCAGTCCGTAGACGCGCTCCGTCCTACCGGCCTACCTGCAGCGAGTTGCCTTGGTTGAACTGGCGCTAATTGCGACCTGAGAGTGAGACCTATCATTTTGCTTTCCAGCTGCGCCAACCACGGAGCCTGCAGCAGAAGACGGCCGAGAAGGCATCTTGAAATCCTGATTAGAACAAAATGAGGGTTACGTTAGATACTTCGTCCGGCAAGCAAATGTACTAATGAGACGGGAGGATGGCATTACAGATTCACCATGGCACTTTACTTGCAGTGCCTACCCCATCCCCATCTCTAAAGCCCTGAATGCTTGCTGACCCGCTGCCGCGTAAAAACCCAATCGAGCTATAAAGAGAGGTATATATTACATATATAACCGCCGCTTATAGCCTTCTTTGCGGGTTTCACGAAGTGCGACCTTTCGATCGGCTTGAGCTTATCGTCGATGGACCGAACCAGAAGTTGCAGCTAGCTATGTTGACTGCAACATGTCGTACAGGTTGCAGTATGGCACCCTGTATCTCAGCTTTGAATGGATCATTGGCTCGCTAGCTGGCTCGCTACTGCGCGTTCACCCTGATTTCGATGTCCTCGACCATTCATGTTTCTGCACAATGCAGTCAGATCGGATCCGTGAGATCAGACCCACGAGTTTGCGCTCGGCGGTTGGTTTTAAAAGTATGGGGATTTTAACACCCCGGGTCTACCGTCTGCCCGCAGACTCGCTAATTTAGCACTTCTCGGAAATCCGATGTCCTGGGCAAATTGCTTCTCTCTATTCGCTTCCTTTCGCTTTGCTCATTTGTTTCGTGCAGCCCGTCGGCGTATAACTTGTTGACCACCCGCACTGAATTCGCTCAGCAGACGCCTGTGTAGCTACCACCCTGTTGGTTCCTCAGCCGCGCGGCGCCTCCACACGCTGTCTTCCACCTCGTTATATCCGTAAAAATAGACGTGTACAGAGAATCTTGGCTGGCACAGACTGCAACAAACATGTACCCTGCCGTGTTCCCCCATGTGCACTGCTAGGCAAGGGAACCCATACGATCGTGATGAAGGGATATGCAAAGATAAGAAGAATCATTGGGGGACGCTGTGCTTACTACGTATAACTAGCTCGAATTCTGTGATCCGTGAGCGAGATATACGCACGAGCCGCACGTATGTGATCCCATTCCGCCTGCGGCTCCCCTCAGGAAATCTCTCTTGACAACTTGACCGACCCTCATACGTGTGTTATTATGGCACCAGGGGAGCTATCGTTGCTGGAGCTGGTGCCGCTAATGCAACGTATTGAAGACACAAAGGTTTGTACTCATTGGTCACATCGCATGGCTCTGTGTTACTGTCAACTTCTGTGCTCCTGGTGTTTGCACTCAGCTGTCAGGGAGTGTGTGTTGCCGTGGCTTTAGATTGAGAGCTATCAACAACCAATGCTCCATGCTCTGCTATTGTATGCTGTCACCCATTTCAGGTTGCGGTATGTTACCTCGATATTTCCACAAGCTGGGTTGAGGAGTAGCAAGCAAGCGGTGTAACGAACCCCCTATTCATAGTTCTACTACACAAGCAACTTCAAACATCAGATGTCAGATTGGTCTGTATATGATGCTGCCGCTATCCAAGTTTGCGTCGTTCCTTCGCTACCTACCATGATACGTACAAACGAAGATGAGACGCTTGTACTAGCGGAGGATACTCTTTGGAGCTCTTTTGTCTACTTTTGCCCACATCCCGAAAAAGTGTACGGTCCGACGAGAATAACGTTTAGGGGCTCGGCTTCTTGACTGTCTAAAGTCGTCCGGTATTCCGGAGATCCAATGATCAAAGCGGGCTGGGTAGTCTGCAGATAAGGTGGAATGTCATTGTCACCCAGGGTGCCGCCGCCGTTACTCGTCTTGCTGCCGGCGTCCGAGGCTTAGCTAGTAGTGAGCAATACCAAGCTCCTGCTCCAAAGACCTCCTTACATTCATTATCCATTATTTCATATAATATCCTTCTACCTGCCAGCTACATGTTCTTAATGGTTTATAACGGCACCTAGGCAATCCCCGGGTCCACAGTTCCCCGGCTCTTTCATGGTATCATAAGGCTATAGATGGATAGCTTTTGCTCTTCTTTCGAGTAACGTTAATTCCCCAAACCGGATGCAAGCAGCTCTTTCCCGCCACGGGGACGAATACGGGATGATGTACCTCGCCTTTTCCTGTCTGGGATTCATCGACCCACGGTGGTTTTTCCGGCCTGTGATTCTCGAATGGATCCGGGATATCCCCGGATCAAACTTTACGTCAGCAGAATCTCACCAGAATTACTTCAGCAACAGGGAGCAACGAAGTTAGCCGAGTTAGGAGATGTGGGTTTATGAACCCTCATCGACTGCCGGAATCGAAAATGAGCATGCCTTGTATTATTCCCAAGTGCCTCTGAAGCCCCTCTTCCTTGGTATCTTGCGTATAGCTCGCATGGCTCGCCAAGAGGTCGTTGCGAAGATTGTGACTTGGAAACGCTAGACTAAAATCCCAGCAGCGAGACACGATGGTCCCGGGACGTCGACCCCTCGGAGTATTATTCACGCTTTAGTGATCCTGGGGCCTTGCCTAGTTTAGTCGATGATGATTGTTACAACCCACTTTGCAATCCATACGGTCCTGGTATCCCCAACTTGAAACAAACCGCTGTAGCTCCCGGCCTTTACTATCCACAACTCACCCAAGCTCGAAAACCTTCCACGAGGACACCGTTTAGTTAGATTGCGCGGCGTCAACTGCTTCCCCTGTCTGCTGGTAACAAGCGCCGCCGACGACCCGCTCGGGGACCTGCGCAGATGTGGGGAACGGTCGGCAGAGCTGCCGACCGCCAGCGCTGAAAATTAGTGGAACAGAGCCAACGTCCCAGAAGGTGTTATAGCAAGACTGGCTGCTAGTGTGTAAATACCTATTTCCGCATCACCTAGTTGCTATGCGAGACATGCGAGTATTTACGAGGGCTCACGCCGCTATTCTGACGATCCAAATCTGATGTCCCGGTAGATCACTCGGAAAGATGGCAACGAATATAAAAGACACCATGTTTTAGTGACAGGGAAACCCGGGCAAATACAATTGCACTGACACAGGTGGCGGTCTGGAAGCATGGGAGCGAGCCCCCTAACGACAAGAGTGTTTTTGTTGATCAGAACCAGCCGAAGGGAGGCAGCTCAGACTTTTTTCGACCCGGCGATTCAGGTCTCTTCAGCCAGTTTCTAGTCGGCTACCAGTTGGATCCCAGTGATTCCTAATGCATTATGCAGCCGCAGCCACTGTATCGCTGCCCTCCTTGCTTCGACCGTACCCTCCGGTCGCTTCTGGGAATTTTGGCTAGGACGCCCGGTTGCCATGGTCACATCGTTTATAAGACAACCTGCTACTGAGGCAAAGTCAACACGAGAGACATTCTTACCCAGTTTCAGGGGCTATCCCAGACTGTCAATGACGGTTGATAAATCCAGGCTCATATAGACTGAGCAGTCGCTGATTTAGGTTGGAGAGCATCGGGGCTCACGGCACAGTTGTTTCCATATGCTTAACAACTCCCCGTTGGGACGGATCGCCGGGTAAAGGGATCTTTTGGATCCCTTACACGAGGCTTACCACATCAAATTTGGGGGGGAAGGGGGGGTCGAGGGGCATCAACCATCGTCTATGTGTTCTGAGAAGCCCACTTGCCAGTTTCCCCCTCTCGCTAAGACGATATATCCACGGGGTTACGGCCCTCACAGGTAAAGAGTCTGAAATTGATCCTACCGCACTACCTCGAGCACCTTGGCTGCAGAGCGGTTGCAAGGCTTGTGGTGCGGCAGTGACAAATATATTATTTGATACTCTTGATAAGCACGTCAGCAAACATCTTTCGCCGAACATGAACTGATCGCACAGGATGCTGAACCCGGCCGAGGCGGCGGTCACGGCTCACATTGCCCGGTGGCTCATGCAGAATGCGTATGATAGCAAGGCTGTAGGGTCAGCCACAGCCCTAGCCGAGAGTACTATGTAATGTTTAATGAATGCATTCGACGCGCCTGTTGATGCTTGGCCAGCGCCAGACACGAAGCTTTGTGGTATCGTCCATTGGCTAGACAAGGATATTAACGGCCGTAACCTTGGCGAATGGTAAACGCGATGGGCCTCTGCGTTCCCCAAACCTGCATAGCTTAACATATTTATAGACGACCCTTAGCTAATGATCTCGATGGCTTTTGCTTCGTGCCGTACCTTTCAGTAGCACGTAAGTCTTAGGATGGGAACGATGTAACAAAGTATCTGAGTCTAAACACACTAGTTCTACCTTAACGTCCGTCGTTGCTTGGAAAGACAATTTTCTAGAACAAACGGGGTTGCTCCTCGCGCGATGTGTCGCACTCTGCATCACGCTGGTGCTTTAGAGCTTGTTAGAATCTCTTTTCCAAGATGAAGTGTCGCGTTTTGAATACAAGGCGAAGGACCCTTCTAGACCGTGAGACCTCACCGTAACACCTTATGAAAACCCCTTATGGTAATGAGCCCGATACGTGCGCACGTGCAGCCTGAAAGTAATCAAAGGCGCAACAACGCATATCCACAGGGAGCCCCATTACTGACAATAGGGGGTTTTGACAAGTCAACAACAATAGGCGGAACTTGATCTTTGCACGGAAGACCTCCTTTGGCAAACTTGGCAAAGAAACCCGCAAAAGGAGTTTCAACCGGTGTAACATCTGTCACAGTACATACCTGGGTGTTCGATTGCGAAAAGCCTCATATATCATACAGATAGGTGCTGTTGAACGCGTAAAACTCCAAAGTTCAGACGTTCTGATGTTTACTTGCCTTATGGATTAAAGTTATGTATTAGCGTCAACTAGTACATATATGCAACTAAGGGGGTACAACCCGACAAACCCCCGATAGGATGCTATACCGTGCGAATTTCCTGTATATCTGAGTCAGCTCCTACTGCGACGAGATGGCCCACTTTGTTCCATCAACAACCTTGGAACCCATACCAAAAACCGGTTCACTTGCAAGTGGAGCTCAAGACTTCACCTGCAGAGATTGCGGTCAGCGTAATAAGCGTGATATACAGCAGGTGCATAGCGCTGACGTCTCGAAATACCCGGGTACATCTGTCCTAAGCTGTGGCTACCTGAAAGTTCAGCTCCTAACCAGCGTCCCTTGCAATTTCCGGTGCCCCCGCGTTATAATGGAGGCTGATATCAGAGCCGTGATCCCGGACATCGACCCGGTCTTGTCCGATTATTCGGTGGGCTACCTGCGGCACGCTTCCACCGCATGGGGTGGCGATGAGGAATCTTCCGGCTTGTCACCGCTGTCTGAAGCTGCCGCTGCCATCACGGAGCTCCTGCTCTCTGCGTCTGGCAACTCGTCCGGTCCCGAGCAGGAGAAGATTCAGGCCCTCGTTGCCAAATGGGTTGAGAAGTACGAGGAGGCCAACAATACCAATGGTGAGCGCCGGGGCCCGTCGGCCGTCAAGCGCCTCGACCAGGCCATCCAGGTCGGTGCACAGCGCAACATGTCGTCCACCCTCGCCGTGGCTACCGGCAGTGTAGACCTCGAGTCCGCGAATGCGCGCAAGGTGGAGTCCAAGGTCGACCGGAAGAAGCTGGAGAAGGCGGAGCGGAAGATTGCCGCCAAGCAGAGCAAGAAACAGTTCAAGAATGTTGAGTACGAGGCCTCAAGGCTGCTCAACCAGCCCGAGGACACGCAGAGCTACGAGGAGTTCTACATGGCTGTCAACCCCCTGCAACTTGGTTCTGGAGGGAGCAAGTCTAAGGATATCAAGATCGACAACATCGATGTCAGCATTGGCGGTAAGAGGATATTGACTGATACCGACCTGACCCTCACGTATGGACATCGATATGGTTTAGTTGGTAACAACGGTGTCGGTAAATCTACCTTGCTGCGAGCGTTATCCCGACGAGAGGTGCCTATTCCGACACATATCTCGATTCTCCATGTCGAGCAAGAGGTACGATATATCGAAATAGGAAACGAATGGTAGACTAACAGGGATTAGATCACTGGCGACGATACGTCAGCATTGCAAGCTGTCTTGGATGCAGATGTTTGGCGGAAGGTCCTGCTCAAAGAACAAACGGTATGCGGTCCCGTCGATGTCGTCTTACTGAATTTGTGTGCTAATGAATCCCACAGGAAATCACCGAGCGGCTTGCAGAAATTGAAGCGCAACGTTCGTCTATGGCTGACACCTCCGCTGATGCGGCTAAGCTTGACCGTGATCGGGAGGCTCTTGACCAGAAGCTTGGTGACATCCAAGCGAAACTGGCAGAAATGGAGTCCGATAAAGCAGAGTCTAGAGCCGCCAGTATCTTGGCTGGTCTCGGTTTCTCTCCAGAACGCCAGCAATATGCGACTAAGACATTCTCCGGTGGTTGGCGTATGCGTCTAGCGCTTGCCAGAGCACTGTTCTGCGAGCCTGATTTACTACTTCTCGACGAACCGTCCAACATGTTGGACGTTCCTTCGATTACCTTCCTTTCCAATTACTTACTCACTTACCCGAGCACCGTCTTAGTAGTCAGTCACGACAGAGCTTTCTTGAACGAAGTAGCGACGGATATCATACACCAACATTCAGAACGTCTCGACTACTACAGAGGCGCAAACTTCGAGTCCTTCTATGCCACTAGAGAAGAGCGCAAGAAAACGGCCAAGCGCGAGTACGAAAACAACGTGGCGCAACGCGCGCACTTGCAAGCCTTTATCGACAAGTTCCGTTATAATGCTGGCAAGGCCGCGGAAGCTCAGTCACGTATCAAGAAATTGGAACGTATGCCTGTCCTGGAACCACCGGAATCAGAGTATAGCGTGAAATTCCGATTCCCCGAGGTTGAAAAGCTGTCGCCGCCCATCGTTCAGATGTCGGGTGTGTCATTCGGATACGACAAGGACCAGATTCTCCTCAAGGACGTCGATCTGGATGTCCAGCTCGACTCGCGAATCGGCATCGTGGGTCCCAACGGTGCTGGTAAAACGACCATCCTGAAGCTACTCATCGGCAAGCTCCAGCCCACTAAGGGAGTGATCAGCCAGAACTCGCGTTTGCGTGTTGGCTTCTTCGCCCAGCATCACGTCGACGCCCTCGACCTCACCATGAGCGCTGTCAGCTTCATGGCGAAGACGTACCCGGGCCGGACGGACGAGGAATACCGCCGGCAGCTGGGCGCCTTCGGCATCACCGGCACGACGGGCCTGCAGAAGATGGCGGTGCTGTCCGGAGGACAGAAGTCGCGTGTGGCATTCGCATGCCTCGCGCTCACGCAGCCGCACATCTTGGTGCTCGACGAGCCGTCCAACCACCTCGACATTGAGGCCATGGACGCTCTCGCAGAGGCTCTCAACGAGTTCCAGGGCGGCGTGCTCATGGTCTCCCACGACGTCACCATGCTGCAGACCGTGTGCAAGAGTCTGTGGGTCTGCGAGAACGGCACCGTCTGGAAGTTCCCCGGCGACGTCCAGCAGTACAAGAAGAGGATCGCCTCGCAGGCCGATGCAGCCGGTGTCGTTAAGGCCCATTAGGGAGTGCTGTGATCCTGAGTCTGCGGGTGTATGGAGAATATGTATATAGGATTATGAATGACTATATGATGACGAGACACGACGGACCTCCGTGTACTTGATATTCAGCGCTCGTTTCTTTCTGGCGCTTTTCGATCGTAGAGATCAGTCAATATCGTATCGGCTTGCCTACAGTTGTAAAACCTTCGAAACGCAACCATGTAGGCTTGAAGTCTAACAACCCTGGAATCTGGAACATAATGGCCTGTCGCTTCGGTTTTCATGGGCCAGCAGAGGGACTTTCCAGTCCCAGATCCTGCCGCTTACGACCTATGCATCTGGTGCGCTCTCTATCTCTAGGACTGCTTATTTGGCCAATTCAGATCCGTACATTGATCTCGCCCAAGATCTCATTGTACGTATTTCCTTGGTCCTGTAAATGCCATCACGCCTTTCGCAGGCCGCCCTGGAGACACGTGCTACGCTCGGCAAATCTAGCAGGAGGGACGGGGTAATCATGCCTAGCCCCTACATTTGTCGAACCCCGCGGCGAGAGTGGTTGTCCAGTTGAGGCCGAGTGTAAAAGCAAGTGGCTCTCCTGCCATCGGATCACGTTATCGTATCTGGTATTTTCCCCCCACACGCTGCTAATCTGATTCCTCTCTCGCTTATGGGAACCCGAGGTAGGTAAATATTAGGTTGACAGTTATTTAGGAGGTAAGTTGGTCTGGGAGATAGGGAGATCAAGAGAATATCTTGGTCTGTCCCAGACGAATAGTAGTATAGCTCCGGTTCGTACGAGGTCGTTGGGTACGCCAAGTTGCTTAATAGTTAGTGTTTAATCTCCAGGGAAAGGGAGGTTGTCTCGGGCATGAGCCAGGCGGGGGCGCCTGGACGGGTGGTGGATGGAGGGATGGGTAGAGTTAGTGATGGTCGGTGGTAACTAGGCGGTATGGCACTACTTATTATTATAGTTCTAGCAGGTAAGATACTCAACTGACGGCGGACTCTTCGCGTGATGCCGTCGTCTCGGTTGGAAGAGTGTCTAGGGAGTATCGCCTGGGTACGGTCAACTCACCCTCCGGTGCTATTTTGCTCGATCGAAAACTTGGGGAGACGGATCTACTACGTGGAACCTTCGTATCTTAGACATTTTTGCTGTATGGAGGATACTTTATCGTCGAAGCATCAGCTTCTCAAGGAAATCATCCATACGCCCCCCTTTTGGGGATAATCACATCTTATCATCGTGGCTCATTCGACGACCGGTCTATGTTCGGTGGGGGAGTAAGTACAAGGTTTAAAATTCCGCAATATGTTCTGCTAAGGGAAGAAAGAGAGATACATGCCTAGCTACTACCGCGCGACGTGAACTCCTGAAGCGGGTTGATAACTACTGCCTACTCGGCGCCCAAAGCCCGAGTCCGCAAGCTCTCGCGATGGGGATGAAGTAAACAGAAACAGGGGAAACCAGAAAAGAGAAGGAAGGCGGAAACCGGAGTATAATTATCTGGATCTAGCTAGACTTGGAACCTCCTGCGCAACGGGACGACCATCGTCAGAAGCCTAACACCGTAGTAGGAGGCAAGCAAGAGACGGGGGAATGAAAGTGACCATATATCACGACTAGTAAATGACGGACATACCCGAGGCGACATTTTCCCGCCATCAATAGACTTGATTTCGAAGCACCTCCTCTATGAAAGCTTACTCTCTCTCTCATTTCATAGCCATCACTCATGCATACCGTCACATTTCATTCTACAGCTAACAAAGTGAGGACCTAAATGGCCACACGAGGGTCTCCTTCCCGTTCTAGGGACGCGAGGAGATATATAGAACTAGCAATGAAGTCAACAGATTCACCCTTAAAACACCAATATAGCAGGAAGACCAGGTAGGCACCTTCTTCCCTTCTCATACGTAAAAATTGCCCTACACCCAGCAGCCGTCACGAAATGTCATCACCAGAACACCATAACCCAGCCACCGACCAGGCCAGCCAAAGGAAACACCAGGAGCCCGTACACTACGAAACGAGAACACAGTTTGCTTGAGGAGTAACAACAACAGCTTGCGCCTGGGCGGCTCTTGCAATAGCAGTTAGTGGGCTGCCTTTCCTGGTCGGTTGCCTGCAAAGAGAGCAACAAAGACAGGCAGGTGGCCTGCAGGACAGCGCGTGCAATACAGCAAAGCTGTCTGTCTGATGGGGCAAACACACTGCCAAACATGTTGACGGTTATATAGACAAAGGCCACAACGGATCTTAAAGGAAGCGAAGGATACGTTACATAAATCCCAGGGCATCGACAAAGAGCCTGTCTTATGTAGGCCCAGAGCACATGATCACGGATCACCCTCAATTGCTTCCAATAAGCAGGATAGTTTCATGAAGGGAGCACAACAATTCGTGGCGATCATGACAGAGGTGAGTTCTCTCGTATATATTCATTACCATGAAGCACCGCAGTGCTATGGTATCAAACGTGATGGTACTGTATACCCCGAAGTCTTTAAAAAGAAATCCGCAACACCAATTTTCGTCAGGCCATCGAAGGGCCAGCCCGGAGATACTAGGAACGACACAGGAAGAAAGAAAAACCAGAAAGATCCTCCATGGCCGACAGCGTCATTGTCTACGCGGCGAAAGCGTAAGACAGATACTGCGACACTCCACAACAACGAGGCGGGTCAGCCTCTCGGGCGGCCCCCTCCAGTTCTCGTAAGCGCTACATTACAGAGTTAGGAAAGCCGATCAACCAGTTGAGCCACCACGGCCCAGAGCTATCCTCTTCCAGTGGTCACGCTCTTGCTCAAGTTTCATAATCTTCTCCTCCAGATCCTCTAGCCTCTGAGCCTTTCGCTCGCGAGACTTGCGTGCAGCCAGAGTGTTACGAGCTCGCTTCATGGCGACTGTGTCGGACGGATCATCCACAACAATGGGCGGAAGAGGTTTGTCACGTCGCCTTGAGTTGACACCAGAAACAGACGAGTGTCGACCGTGACTAGTAGTCGGCGAGTTGCTTGACTTGCGACGAGGCGCCTTCTCAACAACCTCAAGCTCTTCGGACTGTTGAGCAGGAGATTGGTCGGCGGCAGCGATCGATACGGCGGTATTCTCCGGAGGGAATAGGGGAAACCAAGGATCGGTAGTGTTACCGAAATCGCCGACATCGAAAGCCGGAGAAATATCAAGACTGTCGAAAGCGGGTGACTCGTTATAAAGCGAGGGGGAAGTCAAGTTTGTGAGCGTGGTAGAGTTCGGCGCAGAAGTGAAGTCGCGGAACAAATCCTGGGGCGAGATGGTCCCAAGGTTGGTGCTCGATGCGGAACTTGCGGTCATATCGTACGCCGGAATGCCCGGGGAAGAATAGGCGGTGGTTGAGGCACCACCCTCCAAGGGAGGGAAGTCGTCCATGTTAAGCGCGTCTGTTTCGTATGAGCTCTGCCCGCTGTCAGAAGCAGTGAGTAGGAGTAGATGCTTACCGTGGAGATCCATCTTCGTAGCGGTTTGCTGGCTACCGGTACCCTCAGTAAACAAAGGAACAGGGGGACGAGGGGGTCGGTTCTGTTGGTTTACAGCAGCTGTAGAAGATGGAGCGGATAACGACGCATAAAATTGCTGGGACTGGTTTTGCACAGGAGATTTAAACCGGTTGGTAAAAGCCGAAGAGGAGATCTGATGCCCTGTCGCCTGGATGATCTGGGCCACTCGCTGATTCTGGAGATTCGGAGAGGCAGAATCAGGCTGGTTATGCGAGGAGCGACGACGACCGTTGATGCTTAATGATCCAAAAGCTGCTGCTGATGACGGAGCAGGCGAAGAGACGGTGCGATTAACGTTGGTCCTCTGGGGTTCGGGTTGATCGAACAAGACAAAGTCCTGTTGGGGTGCAAAACTGTTGCTCTGTTGCGCGGATGATGCCGGCAGGCTCGGGGAACTGGAGGGAAGCCATTTTGACTGTGAGGAATCCGTGTTGAAGACTGGGAAGTCTTGCCGTGGAATGGTGGCGGTGGTATGAGAACTCTCGCGAAAGCTGGGAATAGCCTCGTCAAAGTTCAGTTCGACCTGTGAAGGAAGAGCTGAAGAAAAAGGTTGAGTGGGGTAAATGTTTTTTATGTTTGGAGACTGAATTTTGGCTGTGGCTACGGGAGCACTGAGAGTGTGGGAAGTGACGCAAGGTCGAGTTGTCTAACGCATCTTGAATCACGATGCGTTATGTCCGAATATGTGTATGTTCTGTAAGCATTTGGGTTTGGAAAAAAAAAAGGAGGGAAAAAAAGTAGCAGCCTGAACTGTGGTGGGCAACAGAGGCTTTAGTATTTTTTTTCTCTCAGGCAGCAACTCTGAATCTAAGTGGGAGTGGGATGTGTGGGAGTGAGCGAATGAAATCGGCAGAATGGCTAAACCACACACAGTAAATTTGGCTGGTACCCAGTAATTGGGGGCGGGGGGGAGATACCTTGCTGGACTTTGCGACTTCGTATGTGACTTTCTTGGGATGGTGACCCGGCTTGACCTGGATTTGGATCCTGGGCGGACGCCAGTATGTGGGTCTTGGTCAAGGCTAAATTAGCCATCGAATACTTGGAGGTACTCTCAACTGGAGTTCCTCTCTAACAACTAACAGATTTTTCTTGCCCTGAAACCAGGCAAAACTCCCGCAAAGAGGCTTTTGAAACAGATAGACGAGCACAAGATTCGTTCCTCCCGGGAGAGTGTGAGTCATACCTGTAGTCCGGTCAATCCACAATCGTGCTAGCGTCAAGCAGAATCCTGGATAGTGCATTCCCTTAGTCCTTAGTCCACTCGACTCCCCAAGCCATGCAGCCTCTCCTCAGCGCACACTGCCCCCCATGCCCCCCCTCCATTTTCGTTTGATTGTGTCCTATGGATACATGTTCCTGGTCCTTATTACGTATGTCCTTTTTGTTCCTCACGGAGCAAACAGAGACGAAATTGTCGACATTTTCAATTCTGACATCGGTTACAGCAATGTTGACAGAGTACGGGGTAGAAAACGTGCAATTAGTACAAGAAAAATAAAAAATAAAACTCATCGCACGCAGAAATCATTGCGGAGTTCAGGGGTTTTTTTTTTTTTTCCCCTTCCCTTTAGAATGCCGTTACCAGAGACGATCAATCCAACACGCCCGCCGACTGATATCACGGCGCCATCTGAAATTTCTCCAGCTCGCCAATGTATCGAATACCTCTGTTCACGGCTAAGCGCTTCTTCCGTCGCTGGTTAGGCCCGCCAGAATTTGATTGGATAGCTTCGGCCAGCCGAATCGGGAAATATCAAGAGGCCCGTGACCGGCCGAGTCTTTTCAAGCCTCGGGCCAACTTCGTATAGCCGTTCAACGCCGATCCAGCGGAGTTGAGAATCTCGATCAGCATCTCGTCAAATCTGTCTTGTGCCTGCCCGCCCGTCGTCCTCGCATGCCTCATCGCTTCTTCGCAATTGATTCCGTAGCCGACATCTATTTCGTCGGTTCAGTATTGTCTGACTTGCTGTCATTGTATCGTATTGACTCCACAGAAATTCTGACAATATGCGATGTAACTGTACTCTGTGTGAGTCTTGGATAAATGGCTTGAGTAAGCCTGACGCCGGCATTATAATATTACATGCGGCTTTCGTCAATGAGTTTGGTTCTCTTCTCCGTCGTATTAATAATCGAGGTTTATAAACCAGCGGCTACTGCAGCCGGCTGTAACCATGTACGTTACGGGCGTACGCTATATCGCCAGATATTAACCTTCAGTCGAGAGTAACTTCGTTAACTGCAGCTATCCCAAGTGTTCTTCCCGTGCGCTTCCAGTGTTGCACCGCGTCGATGTCGGGTGAACTGGTCTTATGGCAACCAACTTAATGATGAAAGGCATTGCATTTCAGATAGCCCTGTGTCGAAACAGAACTTGGAACCCTTCCGGAGGCGTTCGCAGAAGCCTTCGTTGGGAATCACCTACCGCATCTTTACGCAGCGACAAGAACAAGTCGTCAGTGCAGTGATCACCTCGAGTTCAAGCTTGCGCATGTTGCACCGGCTTACTTTCTCGTAATCCACTCCTGATTGCGCAAGTCTGTTCAGTTACAGTGGCCAGGTCTCGACTCCACCAACACCCGTGCGCGTTTAATCCCCGCGTCCTGTCTCTCCATGCTCTCTCTGGGGGACATAGGACATCGCTTTTGTTTCGCACCGGAGAACCCTCCATCCCCGGAAAACCGATCAATCAGATCCTCCAATTGCGAAGAATAAAGGTCCCGTATCACCCCCTGGAAATCGAAGTTGGGTGACTCATACTCATACCGTAACTTTGCCGTGCTCGGACGCCTCTAATAACTTTTGTTTAATCCTCGAATTACCGTCTATCCTTTTATGGGCCTGTTTCGCTTATCAAAAGCCAAGATCGAAATATATATTTTGGTGCGTCTTGGCTGCGGTCGTATTCCGACGTTCTCGAGGCCTTTTCGACCCTCTCGGTTGCAGCGAGAAATGATTGGTGCGCAATATCAGGACCTAACTCTTTGAAAGCCCCTTCGCTCTCTGTGGGCACAGACGTACAGTAGCTCTGGTCCATCAATTTAGCTGCAGCATGCAACAGCAGGGCGCAGGACGACATGTTCTGTGGATTTGGATCGCCGAGTAAGGCAAATGATATACCCGCTGCTTACCGAGCGAGCCCTTCCAAAGTCTCCTGAAGGCCATAGGACTTTCGATGCAACAATTCCTTTGACGTCCTTGAGACCCATCATGGGCTCCTGTCCAGGACATGCTTTTCCTCTTCTTGGCTTTGAGCCGTCCCGCCCGCTGCAATTCTGGGTTTTGGAACACCATCGTCGCTAAATCGCATCATATTAGCTCGCTCCTCATTGCTAATACCTCTTCAGGATTACAATATTGTTCCCCCTGTGATAGGCACGAACAAGTAGTACGTGGCTTCGATCCCATTCAATTGTAGCCTACGACAAGACTACTCCGGCCTGCATCGGAAATAGGTGTCTGCTCCCCTGATCTTGTCTCGTGTCCTCTTCTTCCCTGCCCTTTACAACCAGGCAGCCTGGAAATCGTCAGCTCCTAACTTTATCAACGCAGAACCCCGGTCAGGCAATCTGCGCATTTGGGCTGAAAATGCCACATCTTCTTACTTGCCTACAGCAACTAGAATCCGTGGCATTTCCTGACTGTCGGCGGGTCCCGCCCGCTTCCAGGCTGCCACCCTATCACTTTATAGCGACATCTTCGCCGTCCACCCGCTTTTCCCCGCGGGCGCCTCTGGAACCCGACAGAGTGGGATGCTTAGCGTAATCATGCATGTCTCATGGTGGCTGAGCAATCCCATGCCCTTGGCCGCCCTTCTTGAGATGCCTATTGGACGCCGAGTTGAGGCTATACTGATGCATAGGCGTGCCATACGTGCCTTGTGATAGCGATTATGTCTGTTGTAGTTTGTAATACACATATGCGTGTTTGTGTGCGCTGTATAGTAAGTGACCAAGATGTACTCGCCCCGACTGCTACAAGACCCGAGAAACGAAAAGGGAATTCCAGTCGCCGATCAGGCAAGCTTCCAGTTGAAAATGGCTTGTAGGTATGTCAGATACTGCAACGTTCGGGCGGCTGTGGCTGTTTGCTGAGGTCAAGAGGCCATTTCACGTCCACTCAAATCTATCTCACTTCGACATAAGTGAAATTTAGCTGTCACATGTGAAGGCTCAGACTACCCTGGACTGGATTACTTATGCATCACCTTTCGTACGCTCAAGTACTCTGAATGTAAATTGTTCGCTCAGAGCTTACCAAGTAGATGGGCCAAGCAATCCTCATTGGCCTCTCGGCCCCTCCGTTTACCACGTGGAATCGTCGTAGGGCTGTGCAGCATGTCTTAGACACTTCTGTATCGGGAAGAATCGAGGAAGGTGTCAGGGAGTATTGTGTAAGACTCTCGGATCTTGAACTCGGTGGCCTTTAACTTGAAAACGAATCCCTTGAATGGTAATAACAGTGTTACCGTATTGATGCCCGTCATACAATACTCTCTACGAAGCTGGACCAGTGACCTTCTGCCCCTAGAGCTCTTACTCCAACATTAGTGATCCTAGTCAGACAGGCGGTGTTTCCTATCACCTACTTGGCATATGTGCTCCCCTTGGTCCCTGGCTCATCACCCATAAGGTCACCTTTATAACGTATTGATTGATTACAACTTGCCCTGAATGAATATCGACAATGATTTGTCTCTGGTGTAGGGGAGCGTGAAGGATTATAAATAGTGAAAGAAAACATGACAGATGAACGCTCGTAAGACAAGCATTCACTTACTGGACGATACCAAACGCCAGCTGTTTTGCTCACAGCTCCGTGGAAATGAGAATGAGATGGTCACCATGATCACGAGTATGGACAAGCCAGCAAGCTATTCCATTCATAACGTATTTGATTTGCTCGATTGTACCTTCGAGTCCGGAAGATCCCCTTCCATCACCGTTGTGTTTCCCCTATCGTACATCAAAACGTCCCCCGACGACTGTCGAACGTGACTCTAAGCGTAATAAAAGGGCTCGCGGTCTGGTCTATAGAAGTATTGTTTGAATCATCATCAGCATCCTCGGATTTTTGCCGAGTCGTGAGATGTTGGCGTATGTCAGTTTGACACTCGAACCAGGCTCGAGTCGAAAAGATGAAAAGATACCGTATCCATGGTAGAGAGACCGCCATGGCCATCAAGTTGCCGTGCTATCCGCGAAAACATCATGATGGCTCCAGAGAGACTACTGTGGCCAATACTATCCTGGCTTTGTGACGACATGACGCCCCGTAATCAAAGAGGAATGCAATGGGTCGTCGAATGCAGAAACGCAAAAAAGGAATAAATCAAATAACCAAATCAGAGTGCGCGTGGTGTCATGTCGTACGCAGGGCGACGCCTCCGGTGAACATCTGAGGAGAAAGAGTCCAAAGTACGTGGCGTAGTGCCCTTACGAGAGCAAGGCTCGCGCATAGCGGCACAAGCCTCGTGTCGCAATACAGACTTGATTGAAGTAGGTAGTTGAGTCCAGCGCAGGGCGATACCCGCCTCGTTTTGCAATATGGATTTAGTCGAAGTACGTGGCTAAGTCGCGTACAGGGCGGTACTCGCTCCTTTTTGAGGAACGCGTCTGCTTGAAGCAGACACCCAAATCTTGCACGAGGGCGGTAGCCGCCTTGCTACGGAGCGTAGACACGTTATCTTAGAAGGCGAACGCGTCCTCGACGCTCGCAGCCTTTCCTTTGCCCTTAACGTCTCCCTAAAGCAGGTCAGCACGCGCCCTGTCTCCGTACAGCAAGGGGACCACGAACCTGTGAAGCGGCTTCCGGGGTGCGGCTGAGCGCCGGAGACCCAGTCACAGCCGTGGTGGAATCTGAGTCGTAGTCCTGCGGAACGGGGTAAGCGGCTGTGCAGATCATCTGAGGCATGGGAAAGAACATCACGAACCTTGGCGGACACAGTCGGAGCGCGGCTAGTCGGAGCGCGGCTGTACGCAGCTACACCAGCCGCGGTGGGGTTTCCACTATCCCTCGAATCCTGCGGAGACTTGATTAGCTTCCTTTCTTCCTCCTTCCTTCATCTTCAGCAACTTCAACGATCAAAAACACTGACCTGTTGGACGCCAGACGTCGAGCCGGTGAGGTGAGAGCCGGATCCGGCTGCGGAACCGGGCGACGCCTTCTGACGCACGAACTTCGTTCCCTCGAGGACCATCTCCTTCGCGGCTATATCACGCATCAGACCAAAGAATGCCGAACTCTTGAACTTTGGTGATTCGTTGTTGGCGACTGAATTAATAACTTCCTGAGCCACACGAGCAAGCTCACTTCCGGCATCTGAGCCCGAATCAGATCCTGTCATTCCAGGCGAAGCCAAACCAGCCATTGCAGCTGCACTGGTCATATCGGGAGTCATGTATCTTTTACCCGGCTCCTGAACCTCGCGGGATGCGGTATCATGTGCATCCAGTTGATGCGTCTCAGCATGCTGATCTTGCGCGGTCATATTGTCAAGACTCGGCTGCGAAGTCTGCACCTGGGCTGATGAAGCGTTCTGGGCACCCGGTTGCATCGACTGCATCTGATCGCCACCAGTCACAGCAGCATTCTCACGGGCCCAGTCATTCATAGCTCGCTGGAACTCTTCGTCAAACTCGCGCTGCTTTGCCTGTGCCTCGAAGGCCTGTTGGCCTGTTAGCACAGGGCGAGGTCCAGCCCAGGCTGTTTGTCCTACACCAATACCGTCAATTCATCAAGCCAAGACGGAGATGGCGGGATACTCACCGTAGTGGAACATAGTGGGATTAGCCTGAACCGGCGCGGGAGCACCAAAGTTGTGCTGCGGGTAGGCACCGAAGCCACCGCGCCCGAAGCCAGCTGTGGGTACAGCCACGAAATGCGGAAAATTCTGTGCAATGGGTCGCGGGTTTTGCTGGGTAACACCTAGTTGCGCAGCAGCATTAGCTGGTCTAGCATGCAGGTTAGGCTGGCGAGCGTTAAATTCGGCAGCAGCGTGAGTCGCCGGTCCAGCACCCATGGCAGGCTGGGGACGCTGAACACCCCAGGCCGACGTTTGCTGGAAATTAGCGGAATGCTGAGCATTCGTCATCGGCAGATGAGGATGCTGGGTTTGGTGAGCCGCCAGAAGACGTGTCTGAGCAGCCTGGAATCTGGCAAATTCTGCTTTGGCCTGGGCATCGTTGCCAGCGCCAGTACGGAAGCTCTGCGCCAGCGAAGTCAGAATCGACGAAAGTGGCATGCGCCTCACGAGAAAGGAGAGGACATACCTGAGCATTGCTACCGGGATTCTGAACGACCCGATCCTGGTATCGAGAGCGATCTTGGAGTGTCAGGCGCGAAAAATCCTTCGCCGCGTTGGACGGACCGCACTGGTTGGAGTCCATGACTGAGTGATGGAGATGATGACCAGGTGTTATGATAACGGGACTGCGTGATATCTTTGGGCACTTTGAGACCCGGAAGAGGATCGTCAGAAGGAGGTGATGAGGCGATAGATGTCAACAAGTGTGATCCACGTCAACTTCGGGAAGGTGGAGGAAAGATGATGCACGGCGAGAAGGAAGACAAGGTGCACGAACGTTAGTGGGTGGAGTGCACTGTGAGAAAATTCAAGGGTCCGTGCAGAAATCTCTACGGTATGGGTGGAAGAAGTGAGAGTTCCGCAAGCAGAGCGGGAGGATCGAGCCTGTTTTGTGGTTGAGTGTTGAGGGTGTTTTGTTCCGAGGCGGGTTGGCGCGCAGGGTTGGCAGAACTGCGTGACGAACCTAGGGCGGGTGCATAGGACTGACGAAGATTGTACTCGCGCAAGCTGTGCATGCGACTACCCGGTTGATCGAGCTAGTGGATAAGGGACGACGAGGGGCAACTCCTTGTTATGAGTTCATCAACAGAAGGACTATACGTTTGCGTTCAGATCGGGGGCAGTCAGGGTCAGTCGTTGTCCGGCGGATCTCAGCTGCGGAAGGCAACAAGATGGGCTATCTCCGAGAGAGGCTGCTCGGCGGGGCTGTACGACGACGCGGGACTACGATCAAAGGAGAGAATCACACAGGAAAGGTCCACGCCAGGTCTATAGCGAGAGCCAGTTGATGCGAGCGCCAGTTGATAATTGCGCTTTGGCAGTTCACTATCGTTGAGGGCAACTAAGAGCCAGAGCTCGGAAGACCTGGACGACTCGGCAATCAAAGTTTCGGGATCAAAGACGGCGAACAATGTAAAGTGAAGGTACCGGCCGCAACATAGCAACTACACTATAATTGTTTATTGGCCAAAAACATTACGAGTGTTGAACAATAGGAGACAGCGATAGGACCTGTATCTAAAGACATCTGGCGAGCGTGACGCAACTAATAAAGTTAGTTGCAGATACTTGTACATATGGAACCAGAGGAGGCTGAATCAGTTTATTAGCCGCGGCTGCGTTTGTAATAGGCAGGCGGGTCATTCACATGCCGCGCATGGGGGAGAAGCCAAATAGCCGGGGACGCTACAGGCAAGGCTTCGTGGAGCTAAAGCCACCTTGCTCTGTATGTGTATCAGCCAAGTTTATCCCGTGACATAATCAGACTCTCAGTCTTTCTACTCGGCTTGTTTTTGGATTGAAGCATTAAAGGGGTCTTAGCAAAAGACGAACAATTCCATAGCTAGCAATGCGACTTTTACTTGTACTTCTCCGTTGGGCGGCCGTTGAAGTGGAGGTTCCGGGGAGCTACACGGCCCGAACTTTATTCCGAAAACTTACCGGATCCATCTGGGGCTGAGCTGGAGCTTGGCCAAGGTACGTACCTAGGTACTTAGGTACCTGCATTGCCTTCAAAAGTCGTCCACTTTCATAGCTGCTCAGGCCCTGCATTGATTGATTGGAGCTGTCTTGACGAAGGGCGGGAGCCTCCAGCGATCCTTACATAAGGAAAGGGACAAGTATCAAACAACACTGACGACATAACATCTCCGACACACAATTCCTTCTGCTCCTCATTTCCATAACTTTTTCCACTTAGCAGAAGTATTAACTCTTTTCAGGATGGTATGTTTTGCGGGTTATTTATGCCAAACTACCAGAAAGAGAGCTCGTAAACTGACCTTAAGCACAGGCGCAAGTAATATCAAATTCCGGCCACGATGACATGATCGTACGTACCATGCTTCCGACTCGAGCATCGAGCCCTACTTTTGTAGCTTCTTAATGGCTCGAAACCCCTATTAAAGCCTGAAGCCTCGATCTCTACTCGATAGCGACTATCGAGAATATAAGGAGCAAGACCGCAGCTAACACGAAACCCCCTTCCAGCACGATGCAGTCCTCGACTACTACGGCCGCCGGCTCGCCACATGCTCGTCCGACAAGACGATCAAGATCTTCGAGATCGAGGGGGAGACGCAACGACTGACTGAGACATTAAAAGGGTAAGAGCGCCGAAACCGATACGATGTGCTCCTTTGCCCCCTTTTGGCGACAAGCTACCTATGCTACGCTATCCTATCGCGTCCCATGACCCCTCCCCCAAATATCCTCCGCAAACTCCGCTGACACGCCTTTCTTTCCCGCAACAGCCACGAAGGCGCGGTATGGTGCGTGTCCTGGGCGCACCCGAAGTATGGCAACATCCTGGCGTCGGCGTCGTACGACGGCAAGGTGTTCATCTGGCGGGAGCAGTCGTCGCAGTGGCAGCGGATCTTCGACTTCGCGTTGCACAAGGCGTCGGTGAACACGGTGGCCTGGTCGCCGCACGAGACCGGGTGCCTGCTCGCGTGCGCCTCGTCCGACGGCCACGTCAGCGTGCTCGAGTTCAAGGACAACAACATGACGCATGTTGCCTTCCCCGCACACGGATCCGGCGTCAACTCGGTGTCGTGGGCGCCCTCGACGCCCGCCGGCGGCCTCGTGTCGTCCTCGTCCTCCGCCTCGTCCCCGGCCCCGGGCGCCCAGCGCCGCTTCGTCACGGGCGGCTGCGACAACGTCCTCAAGATTTGGGCCTGGGACCCCGCGACGCAGGGCTACAAGCAGGAGGGCGAGCCGCTGACGGGCCACTCGGACTGGGTGCGCGACGTGGCCTGGAGCCCAACGGTGCTGCAGAAGAGCTATATCGCGTCGGCGTCGCAGGACCGCACCGTGCGCATCTGGACGAGCGACCCCGGCAGCCAAGAGTGGTCCAGCAAGGTTCTGCCCTTCGACGCCACCGTCTGGCGCGTCAGCTGGAGCCTTAGCGGCAATGTGCTCGCCGTTAGCGGCGGCGACAACAAGGTCTCGCTGTGGAAAGAGAACCTGCGCGGCGAGTGGGAGTGCGTGAAAACCATGGAGGACTAGAGACTACCTAGAGCGGGAGCTCCGAGACTAGGTGTGAGTGAGACGCTGCTTGTTGCTGTAATCACACATTAGGAGGAGGGTGGGCATCAATGAATCCTGGTGTTTTAGAGATACGAAGGGGAAAAAAAAAGGTTAGACCTGGCAAATGCATGTGCCGTTCATGGGTGCAGAGCAATGAATGTAGCTGGCCGCCAGTAACGTAAGGCTAAAAATGGCAAACACAAAATTCATGATAACGCATAATGGCTACACCTAGGAACAGGATGAGAGTCTGGTCACAACATGGGCAATCTGCATGATCATCACAGGCAAAATGCTATTCCCATCAGTCATGAAATATCTATATGCCTGCTTGACTGTGAACTATCTCGACATATCTCAAACTCACTGAGAATATGAGAAGTCCCCGTGAGGAGTCCACAAGCCATAATCCCATATAATTGAACCTACTTTGCTTTTTCAACCCGAAGCGTAGCATGCGTCCCATCTTCATACTAGTAGGCGCATCGGAGCCTCCGAGCACTAACCCGTTCAGAAAGACCGTAAAACCACCAAAGAGTGCAATACTCCCGGTAACAAGGCCAACGCCAGCCCGGGCCTGACGAGCCCTCTAGGCCCCCTCGACGATAGGGCTGATGATCCCAAACCCGAAGCCCGTAAAGAAGGTTGCGAGGAATGCCAAGACGGAAGCCCGGGTGGCGTGTCCGCCCGCGACATTGGCGGGGGACGCCCTCGGCGCGACGGGCCTAGGGGCCCGTGGGGGAGGGTGGTTCCTCCTCGCCACCAGCGGCGCTGACCTCGGACCGCACGAGGACGTATATCTCACCCGTGGAGTCGGAGCTCATGAAAAGGCGGCCCTGTGCGTCTAGGGCGAGACCCGCGGGCCGGAAGCACGCGTCCGGGCACTGCGACAGGTCCCCGTTGGACAGGATGCTGCGCAGCGAGGTGGTGCTCGTCGGCGGGTCGACGGGCTCGCCGTACGCGAAGGCGACTGACGATACGACGTAGCCGGCGGGCTCATCGCGGTTCACTGCGGATTTCGTGCGGGTCAGTAAGTACAATAGGCTGCGATTGATTGATTATGCCGGCATGGATGGGGCGTATAAGGCCAGCGGCAGGGACGTGCTTGACTCACAGCTTCCGTGGAAAGAGATATACGCCTCTGACCCGTCGGGTTTGAATTTGATGTCCAGGGGCGCAGTGTGCGCCGGAAACGTAAGTCTCGGGCTGACATAGTTAGCGTTGCAGATGGAGTCGTTCGAGAAAGCCGACGTGGAGATCGTGAACTGGTCGCCGACCTCCAGATCGCCACGATTGGGGATACTGGTGTTCCAGAGGGCGAAGCAGTCCGGGTAGCCGTAGTTGCCGCCCTGGTGCTCCGTCGACCCGTTGAGGTACCCATGGAAGTTCAACTCCTCGCCGGGGTTGTCCTGGTGGATATCGACACCGTCGCGGAATACTTCGTTCGCGGAGTTCTCGACGCTATATACTGCACCATGTGAGATCAGTCATTGTTCTCCCTAGTTAACCAAATAGGCGAGTAACTTGGGAAGATGTGACTCGAGGGACTGCTTACTGCCGCCCGTGATAGGCTCCTCGCCCACGCCGACCGAATTGCGCAGACCCCAGCCCATCAGAGTGCCGCTGGAGGGGTAGCTGTAGGGGCTCCCGGGCAGGCTGCTCACGTCGAAAGCGCGGATCTGCGAGAGGCCCGAAGACAAATCTCTCGCGAGAGCGTCTAGATTCTCGCCACTACCGTGCGAGACTAGCAGCGTACCAGGCGAATTCTGGGACATGAGGAGCGTTCTGGTGGAGTAGCCCGTGCTAGACATGTTGTTGACGACGACGTGTTGGGTACCGGTAAGGGCGGCGGATCCGGCATCGTAGCTGGACGCCAGGACCTCCTCCGGCGTCGAGAAGAACAGAGTGTCGCCGTCGTTGGAAAAAGCGATGCCGTGCGTCAGCTGTCTGGTATCAACTCGCGCTCCAAGATATAGAGGAATCCCCATCGCGCAGGCGGGTACGTACACGCTCATCCTCGAGAACCCAGGTATTCTGGGTGAGTTCTAAACAGGTATCGCCACCGTCAGCAAAGCTGAGACGGCGGATACCGGCTCTCTGCTCGACGACGAGAAGGTTGTTGTTCGAGTCGAACACCATGCCTCTCGGCCTCGTCAGCCCGGTCGCGATAAGCCTTGCGGTCCATCCGCTGCCTGGGACCGGGGGGGAGTAAGGAGGCGTCAAGACGTTCCCGCAATTGGGGGTCTGTGCTACAGCAATAGGGAGACACAGAAGAGCTGCCTTCGCAGCGTTGAGCACAGTGATTGTCTTCATGTTCGTGGCAACGATTAATTGACAGAAGAGTTCTACCAAATGTGAGGACACCAAACGGGAATGCTCAGGTTATCCAGTTTACACTTCTTACAGGGCATATATATAGATAGACATCAAGGCCCAGCAGCCACTGCTGACCGCCATGCGCATGAAGATGTTGAGTTGGCGTCAGAGCTGAAGTCCCTCCGGCCGCCATGCTCGGGTTATCCAGTTTACACTCCTTACAGGGCATATATATATATATATATATATATGTATGTATATAGATATCAAGGCCCAGCAGCCACTGCTGACCGCCATGCGAATGAAGTTGTCGAGTTGGCGTCAGAGCTGAAGCCCCTCCGACCGCCATGCGAATGAAGATGTCGAGATGGAGCCAGAGCTGAAGTCACTCCGTCTTACCTTACGCGTCATCACGCCAAGGTCCATCGAAAGTCGGACACCAAGCGGCTCAAACAGGCCAGGACTCGAGATGTTTTCTGCGGAGGAGTTCCTAAAGCTGCGGCTGAGCTATACGATGCATCCAGCAACTTAAGGAGCGCCCTGTTTGCTACGGGGAGATAATATCCTTCGGGTTTGGACTGAAGTTGAGTTATTGGTTGCGCTGCTGTCTTCACCTCCCAACTTTTGAGGCCGGTAGGGCTGACGTTTCACTCCCTCAGCTCATGATAAATGCGTTTACTTCGGGATGATGCATATAATATCACGCTGTGGCGCTTACGAATCGGGCCGGATCGAGATATATTCTCCAAACCATACATGCACTCAGGTAATTTCTTAGCTAACAGTGACGAACGACAGGCAAACTTATACTCTGGGCCGGTGTGAAATGCACTTACTAGTGTACTCCGAAATGGTGATCATGTGCCAAGGATAACCCTTGTAAAAGATACCCCGGCGAACTCTTTCTCCATGCCTAGCTGTACAGAGCTATAGATCGCTGGTAAAGCGTAAGAAGGGTCCCGACGACTTTCCGCTTTCGCATTTTTTGGAAATTGATATGGACAATTAATGAATTAAAGTCTCGCCGCCTGTATGTTGTGGTCTCGGGAAAAGCGGGCAATATGAACAAGGGGAAAATGAACAGAAGCGTCTGCTGGTAGGTTCCAGACCACTGGATGCAGCTATAGAAATTAGAACCTCAGAAACGCCATATCCGCTTGCTCGACTACCGCGTTGTTTCAACGCAACCCAATGACACTCATCTCTAATGTCCATACCCTTCTAATCCAGACTTTGAGGGGGCCGTCTACGCCCTCTACATCAGTGAGGTTGACACCTTCCCACCAGCAACGCCTAGCAGGCTTCCTCCAGAACAGGAGCAGCTTTTGGGCCATGCCGACAGCGTTGTTGCCCATCTCGTTGCCTTTGATGTCGCTGCGTAACCGGGCAAGCGCTAGGCTGCAGACCACGGCCTTGTTAGGTTCGCCGGCTCGATGGCCCCAACGATCGTCATGGTTGAATCCGCTACTGAACTTGTCAGAACCACGCCTACTTAAGACGTTAGGGAAACAGTTAAAGGAAGCACGTACCCGGCCGTCAGCATCTCGATCAGGTGTGCTTCGGTTGTTCCAGGCTCATCACTCCGTTTTAAGCCCGAGAATATGCCATCCTGTTTGAGCAAGGCCCTGGCCGTGGCACGTTTCACCTCGATCATCTCAGCCTGGGTGATATCGGGGCGAGGAGGGATTGCGTAGAAGTCTAAATCCTCGCGGAGTACAATGATGCCTGCCCGTTTGCTCCCGTCTTCATTCCGGCCACCCAGGGAGTCAATAGGGACGGCCCCGCCTTCAGGGGAAGTAGTGGGGGACGACTCGTTTGGGATGGATTGAGCTACACTGCGGAAGAACTGTAGCATATACTGGAGGGAGGCAGGGTCATACTGGGATGTGAGGTTAGTGAAATGTATATTGATATTAGAGAGAAAACGGCGAATCATCGACGCCCGGAGGAGATGGGCGGCAAACAGGCTAGCGATGCTGGCAATGCTAGATGAGGTGTTGCTCGCAGGGAGCTGAGCAATGGGATTGTCACGAGGGAAACTGACATCAACTTGGACGGCATCACCGTCAGAGAATCCACCCATATGGCCCTCGGGGAATAATCCATTGGGGAAGAGGGAGAGGAGAACAAACTCGGGCAGAGTCAACAGCTCGTCCCTGGAGAGAACGAAGCGTGTGCCCCTATACAGATGGCTCATCAGTATCCCGAACAGAAGGAATCGCAACCGTAACGAGGGAGCCTACCGCAGGTCCATAGTAATAGTCTCGTCGGCGCCAACATCTATAGATAATTGTTAACGTTCCGTCAGGCTGCCTATACTGCAACGCAGCTCACCTCCGATAGCATTTATGTTAGGGCCCCCCTGCTGGACTTGAGTAATAATACTCGAGGTTCCACCGGCGGCCGCCATTAGATAAGTGAAGGATAGTAGTGGGCTATCGCCTTCTTCGTACGCAGGCGGTGGTTCGCTGGGGTCGTCGCCCTTCTGGCTCGATGATTCACCGCCTTTGACGTCCTGGGGAAGCGCGCTCTTGGTCTCGGCAACGGCGTCTTGATATGACCCGGGCTGCTCAGATTGTCTGATGTCGGACGAAGCAGAGGCTAAAGGCGCGTAGGCCGGAGCGGCAGTCGTCGAGGATGCTTCGGCTTCGGAGAGAGGGTTTGATGCAGGCGGTGGAAGCTGAAAGTGATGGTCGGCAACGTCCTCGGGAGATGCGTAATTGTAGAGGGTCGAGAAAGGTGGTGGCGCGGGACGAGGCGAAGCGAGCGAAAAGGATGTTGATCCGGATGCTTCAGAGGCAGGATAGGGATACCGTGGAGGAGGCGAGTGGCCGCGACTGAGATTATCGACTTCGTCTTGATGGTGATGTCCCACGAATCTCAGCTTCTCCTCTTCTCGGATAGTTGGAGTCGGCGGGGATTCCGCTGACGCGGACTGTCCGTAACTATCTTCCTGCGAGTCGGACAGCGTGGCGGCGTGTTGTTCTTGTCTGTCAAAGCGCCAACTCGATGTCCAAGACGTGTTCCTATCCTAATAAGCCCCCCCTTGACGCGAAGGGTGGCCTGTAGAGAATGGCACGGCGACTACCCGGCAGGCTAATCAACTCCTACTAAAACAAGCGGATATAGATTGGTCGCATTAAAAGATTGAGCACATAAGGCCTGCGGAGGGGGGATATTGCGGTCGTAATATTTTAAAAGGAAGAGAAAAGAAGCGATAGCTGCTCTTAGATGGGCATCAAGAAGATGATAATATCAATTGAATCTAATTGATGTTGACTGCCCAGCCCAGTAACAGAGTGCACGCAACAAGGGAGGTCTGGTTAGTCGATATTAGAACCATCTTAGCACCTTACCAAGTATGTGCGAATGTACCGGCGAAGTTGTCATGCATGTATATGTTTCTCAAATACTGGCGTGTCAGGTACTTCGTATATACATGTGGACCGCCAGTCAGCCTGGTCCAGTCCAGCGGTGCTCTCGTCAAACTGGTCCGGTCGCAGCACTATCACTGGCCCGTTAAGCGCCAACACCTCTCTCCTAATTAGCTATAGCTTAGAAGTTCAGTCCGGGGGGATTATGGTACGTTCATATACACCGTGCCTGGAGGGAAGTAACCTTGATATTGGACGCAAATCCGGATTTGGGATCATTTGTGCCGGATCTCCAAATAAATCTTAGTATTCTTGATGTGTGTATGCTCGAGCGATGCTACATACTCTATGGACTTACTGAGGTAGCCAGCCTATCGGTTGCTGTAGCTTCAAACGTTACAACTTTCCAGACGGAGATGGAAGCAAGTAGACTCTGAAGGGGGTTAGCATCTTTTTATTATGTACTTAAGCGGCAATTGGAAATGATGGGCTTCAATTCGCATTTGGATCATTCTGGGCCCTTGTAAATGTCTCTTTCCAGGCGGTTGGTTGTTGGACAGACACTGTATCTAGCCCCACTATGACACTATAACGGCGCAAACAGACCCTCTCAGCATCATTCCAATGCAACTTACCTAGAGTAGGTATATGCAATTTATTCTGATACCACTTTTCTGGTGCTTACATGCCTGACCATATATTTACAAAATATCTTGTTATCACTTGTCCGTCAGTTCGCTCAACGTAACAAACATTTCCCCTGGTTTCTCGTACTGCTCTTTCTTCACATTGTCAGTGTCGAGTTTCCTATCCAGCCCCTGGTAACCACTCTTGGCTGGCTTTGTCTTTTACCTGACTCGAGCAAGCTTATAGTCATATGCGTCTTTCTGTCTGACGTAGACCGAACATTCAGTGCCCCAACCTCTAAGCGTCATACGATACCGTCTAATCGCTTGGCCGACTACGATGTGTGACGATGGCAGCTAGCGCTCCCACAGAAACATTCCTTTCTTCCTCCCTTCGTCGCCATCCGCTGGGCCATTCTCCTGTTCTTCCAAACTCGTCCTGCTCGTCTCTACACGACATGCCGCGAACGAGGAAACTTAGGTTGCTGGTGGCAGCAAATGGCCCGAGAGACGTCGCCTATGCCCAGTCCGTCGCCGTTCGTCTGCTCAAGGACCCGCAGATCGAGACCCGAGCCTTGGTCGACGAGGTTCCCCTGCGACTGACGCACGATATCATCGTTATGGAGAATAGGAGCTTGGCCACGCTAGCTATAGATGCAGACCAAAGAACAAGAGAAGCAATAGATTCCGCGAGGCAGACGGCCTTTGAATTGGTCGACTGGGCTGATCTCCTAGTTCTGGCACCTATCGATGCCGACCATCTCGCCAAGATGATGTGCGGCATCGCCGATACTACCTTACTAGAGATTCTGCGAGCATGGGATGTCTCCAAGAAGATCCTGCTGGTACCAGGCATGTCCGACCAGATGTGGGAGAATCCGACGACGAAGAAGCAGCTCAGCAAGATAAAGCGCAAATGGAGCTGGATCAAGGTCATGTCGCCCGTACTATGGCATTACGAAGGAGCGACTACTCACAAGCGCGTCGTGTCCTGGGATGGCTTCAACGATCTCGTCGGCATAATCAGGAACCAAGCTGAGCTGATGAGTCTGGGTCATGATGTCGAGGTAGCGGCACACCAAGCAATGCATCATACGGGCCCTAGTCGCATCACTACAGTTCTGCCTCCGGAAATATGGTCTCTTATCTTCGAACATGTCGGCGACTGGGAGTTGGCGAAGGCCTTGGGCGTCTACACAACACTCGAAACGCCTCCAGAATGGAGGAAGAACCGTGCCAACCTAGTCGATCCTATAGAGATTTACATGCACGATCTGGAATGGTTAATCCTCTCATGTCCCGGATCCGCGGCAATCTGCCAGAAACTTTCCGAGGCCCCTAAGGGGTTACGCTACGTCTCCTCGTTGGCCGTCAAGCTCATCATCAAGTTCTCAATGATAGACGTCTTAACGTATTTAGAAACACACCTTAGCAAAGTCTTCTGGGCTTCGTTCAGCGCAAAGTTACTCCCCAACAAGGCATCTGGCATATACGGCAGAGTCGATATTCTCGATTGGTGGAACACGTCACCGTCATTTCTGAAAAAGGAGTACGACGCCGAGGCTCTAGACAATGCCTCTCGCATGGGTTACGTCCACGTGCTGGACTGGTGGTTGCGTTCTGGTCTACCCCTCAAATATACCGAGGCTGCACTTGAACAAGCCTCTGCGAAGGGCCATCTGCTCGTGTTGGAATGGTGGCGTGATGCTGCCCTGAAAGACGACAGCATTCTGCTTAAACCCGGGCGCAGCCTTCTGAGCGCTGCCCAACAAGGGCAGACGGCCGTCCTCCGGTGGTGGGAGAGCTCTGGAATTCCCACCGCCCATAGCGAAGGTGTATGCAAGATCGCAAGCGCTCACGGGCAGATTGGGGTGCTGGACACGTGGAGAGAGCTGAAGGGAGACAAGATGTCCTTCGACGCCCAGGTTCTGGTCGCACCCACGAAACACGGTCATGTTGCGGTGCTGGAGTGGTGGAAGAATTACGCCAGGGGAAAGCAGGAAGGCGGTGGCAGGCAACACCGCGTCGAATACAAGACCTGCGACATCGAGGAGGCCTTGGAGGATGCCATCGGTGACCCGCAACCGGTCAGGAGGTGGTGGGCCAGGAACGGGCTTAACTTGGGTCTGCGCACAAGTGAGTGGATGCAGAGCAGGTGTCTCTAAATTGTGTAGTATCGTATTAGGCGCTCTGCAGGTAGTGAATGTAGTGTCAACAACATCGACAGGGCCACGTCACTTTGGTGAAGGTTGGCAAGATCACAACGGATATAACAGGTGGCTAGATTGTCAATTCAGTAGAGATGAGCGCGCTCGTTCTCCTACATCCCACCCATTCAGAACCAATTCATACTCAGCTCAACCCCTGAAAAATAGAAATCCCCGTGACAGCATTACACAGCTGATTCCACTGAATTTCGGTCCTCCGCCCCCGGGCAGAACACCGTATTACGCCCATGGCACCGCGATTGTCCCATGTGCCCTCAGCCCCAATTCTTCCAGAAAAATTCCTGCCGGATGAAGTTAGCAAGCCTAGTCCGTTCGCTAATCAGGGGGTCTCCGGGCGCAAAACCAACCCCCGGCACGAGAGCCTCGAGGGTCTTCTCATGGTTCACGAGGTACGAGCACAGCTTGATGGTCGTGCGGTCGGCGAGCTCCTCCGGCAGGCACTTGACCTTCGCGGCCTCGAGCTGGGCCTCGGCCTCCTCCGTGTCCCTCGCGCCCGGCTCCAGCACGACCCCGACCGCGAGCACGATCCTGTAGCGGCCCGCGCCCTCGTCGTACGACCAGCGGCCCTCGCCCTGTATGGGCAGCGCCGCGTCCGGGTCGTAGCGCAGGATCTCGAGGAAGCGCGGCTTCAGCTTCTCGTGGAGGAGCGTCTCGAATTGAGAGTGGTCGCCGGGCGCGGGTGCGTCCTTCTTGGTGGTGGGCTCGGAGGCGGCCATGGTGAATATGTACGCTTGCTTGGTGAAAGTACGTAGTAGGTGACGATCAAGTATCGGTTGCGATGTGGCGATGTGTGCGTGTGTGCGTTTTCGGTTGTGATGGAGATATTGGTGAAAAGATTCGTCGAGGGGTTACTGGCGAGGTTCTCCCCATTCTTATATTTCCCCAGGGACGCACTATGTCACACAATCATGCCGGTCCTGGGATTCATAGGTGAGCTAACCAGTTGGCCGGGACAATGGAAGCAAACCAAACACGTCACTCGGATCCGATGTTAGTGACAAACACTGTAGAACGGACTTCGATGATTATGCGACCGAAACAAAGGCATGTTGTGCCAGGTACAGCTGGGCGAGCTTGGGCAGCTGGAGGTCGAGGAATCAACCTCTCAGTCCGGCTGCTACGATTCGAATGCCTCACAATTATCGATCCGATGGGCGGTCTGGATAACCGTATACCGGTTATGATCACCCCCATTATTCATTCACATGTATGCAAACAGTTTGCATCCTTGACCTCGATGGGGTGACGAAGCTTGTGGCTACTAGCCTGTCCTCTTATGCGTCAGGAGGATGCTCACTGCTGAAACTATTATGTTATGGGTGAGCCACGTCGCCCACGGGATCAGTTCTCAGATGAAAATAAGCCCGAATACAGTCTCCCTTTCGATGTGATTAACTTGACCGAATCTGCCAGCTATGCTGTAGCTACCGTATCTTCCATCTGGGCCGGCAGCCCTGAAGTCGTTGACACCCCTTTTTCTTCATAACAGATCGATACCGTAAACGACGCATTCGTCGTTCTGAGTGTCCTCCAATGCAGTTCAAGCCCTGAGGATCATACCCCGATGGCTTTAGGGTCTGTTGACGCTCTTGGAGGCTGGCCCTAGACTAGACTACAAGAGAGCAATGTACATTGTTCGTGATCCTGGCGAGCTTGGGAATGATAGCGTCGTAATGGATAGCGATCCACACAATTGTTACATGCCAAAACGGTTTATATACCCAGGTAGGTCGCGCGATACCGGGTTCACCTCCTACCCATGCTGTCGAGGAACTTCCCCGAGGCAACTAACTAGTCGGGTTTCCTCGTCCAAGCAGCTTAATCTCTCCCTTGGGAGCAAAGTGCCATGTATTTTGATTGGCACTGTGGGTGGCTGGAGGGTGATTGCCGTTTGCTGCATCCATCATATTTCCGAGGATGTACGAGTCTAAGCGGTCTGTCTACCCAGAGGCAGCCCCCTGCAGCGATCCGGCATTCTTTACCCCAGTCCTCATCAGCTTCCTAAATCCATCGGACGCGCTCGTTACGTAGAGGTTGGCAGCCTTGACTCCAGCCTGTTTGGACACGGAATGAAACTCAAAACATACTAGCTTAACTTCATGATTTGCCAGTTATACTTCGAAGCTGACCTTATATACACTGGGATAGTAATACTATACAGGATGCCATCGTTGCCCTGCGGACTGACCATCAACCGGGCCAGACCCCCTTTTCGATATAAACCCGCCCAGTTCCTTCCCTAGGTATATACACGGGACAGCGCGGGCTAATCGCCGCCACTGTACGAGATGCCATCGTTGCCTCGCGGAGACGATCATCCGGATCGCACCCCCTTTTGTCCAATCCTCATGCCGGCAGCCATCTGCAGGCAGTACACTATTCTTACAGGATAGCACTCGGCTCGGCGTGAGCCGGGCCGCGGCTATACAGGATGCCATCGTTGCCCTGCGGCGAAGCAGCCCTTGGCACGGGTTATGCTTAGCCCCTCACTCTCTCATGCACTTCTTCGGCCAGCCCCGCTTAGATCTTCTCGCCCTCCAGGATCGGCTTCGCCTCGTCGCTCCGCCACCAGCTGACGCCCTCCTTACCAGGGAACTCGAACCGGTCCATGCTCTCGGGCTTCATCTCGACGCTGTAGCCGGGGTCCATGGGCGTCTGGTAGTACCCATCCTTGATGACGGAAGGGTGGAGGAAGTGCTCGTGTAGGTGGTCGACGTACTCGAGCACCGACAGCCTGCCGCTGACGACGACGTAGTCGATGGTGCTCAGGTGCTGCGTGTACTCAGGCAGGCCGACGCCGCCCGAGTGCGGCACGATGGGCACGTTGTACTTCTTTGCCATGAGCAGCACGGCGAGCACCTCGTTGACGCCGCCCATGCGGCACGCGTCGATCTGGCAGACGTCGATGGCGCCCGCCATCAGCAGCTGCTTGAAGACGACGCGGTTCTGGCACATCTCGCCCGTGGCGACGCCGATGCCATAGGGCTTCAGGGCGTCGCGCACGGCCTTGTGGCCCAGGATGTCGTCGGGCGACGTCGGCTCCTCGATGAACCACGGCTTGAAGTCGGCCAGCTGCTTCATGTAGTCGATGGCCTCGGGCACGCTCCAGACCTGGTTGGCGTCGACCATGAGGACGTTGCCCTTGTCGTAGCCGATGATGTCGCGCGCGATGCCCAGGCGCCGGCGGTCAGTCTCGACACTGCTGCCCACCTTGAGCTTGAAGTGCTTGTAGCCGTTGGCGAGGGTCTCCTGCAGCAGGGCGCGCATCTTGTCCTCGCCGTAGCCGAGCCAGCCGGCGCTCGTGGTGTAGGCGGGCACGGCGCGGCTGTTGAGGGCTTCCTGGAAGCGCTGGGCCTTGCCGGCCTCACTCTCCTTCAACATGGTGATGGCCTCCTCGGGCGTCAGGGCGTCGGTGATGTACCGGAAGTCGATGCAGCGCACGAACTCCTCGGGCGTCATCTCGGCCACGATCTGCCACACGGGCTTGCCGAGCGTCTTGGCCCACATGTCCCAGATCGCGTTGACAACGGCGCCCAGCGCCAGATGGATCACGCCCTTCTCCGGGCCGATCCACCGCAGCTGCGAGTCGTTGACCAGGTACCGCCAGGTCTTGCCCCAGTTCTCGACGAGCGAGGAGAGCGTCCGGCCCTTCAGCCGGTCACCGAGGTGGTTAATTGCCGCGCAGACAATGTCGTTACCGCGGCCGATGGTGAAAGTCTATGTTTCCGAATTAGTCACCAGTCTCCCTCCTAGGGGTTTATCGGGGTTGACAATAGAGCGCATCTCGAACTTACCATGCCGTGGCCCGTATACTTGGAGTCCGTCTCCAAGATACAATACGCCGCAGAGTAGTCACCTGCAGCGTTCATAGCATCCGAGCCGGTTTTGTCCAGGGACGTGGGAAACCGGACGTCCCTGGTGGACCAGCCAGTAATCGTGATCTCAGACATCGTTAATGACCTGCTCGAGCGCCCCCCTAAGATAGATAACTATATGCGAGTAAATATTGCGATGTCTAAGAGTTGGATAGAGGGACGAATTTCTTTTCAATGGCAAGGTGTCCTAGGATTCTTTTATTGACCCCGTCAATGGAACCTAGCGGGAGAGGGCATCATTAAGCCGAACGTCGGCTGAGAGCATCGTGGGGCATAGAGGGGCAGAGGGGTTGGTGGGGGCATACAACACGAGGCAATAGGGTCACGATACTACTCGCGAAGGGCCGGGATCGACTCCTGATTGATGGATAAATCTACTCGTGCGGGTTAGCTCTTACCAATGGCTTTCGGGCCAATGGTATCCAGGATGCGATATACAAAGGGAACAGAGAGTCTGGCCAGCGAGTCGAACAAAACAGTTGCTGGGATCATCGTAGCATTGTTCACTAGCCTTTTTAGGGCCTCCTGTACTTGTCCATCACATGTTCCCTGCGCGTATATGGCCATTCGATTACCGATAGTGTGAGCCTCATGTTTGCCAAGGGACCAGTCGTCAATGGCGAATTGACAACGCCGTTGTGAGCCGCATTAACGACGCCCAAGGCCTGCCAGAACTGTACATATAGTATATACGGCCTTTGAGCAGATAGACAGGCCGGTGGCTCTATGAAATGCGCTTGGCCCGAGAGACACTTCTAAATACCTCATGATCACAGATAGGAGCGGAAAGGAGCGGTGGCGAAGCTGTCGAGTGGAATTTTGACGCTGCCGGAGGGTCGACCAACTGAAAAGGGGGTAGGGTTGTCATGGTAATAACTTCTTCCATCATGGTTTGTTACACTGATTTCAGCGACTTCAAAGCCGCAATTGAAAAACAGACCCAAGCCGGGAAGTCGACAACGATAGATCGGATCGTATGGACATCAAGCCATTTCTTGAGATACTCTGCACCGGTTCCCTTAGCATCGTTCTCCTCGTTGGCGAGATGCTCGACCTTCCACATAACCGCCGGCACAAACGTAAAGTGGGCCAGCGCGAAAGCCGCCCCGCAGGCGTACCAGAGGTGAGCGGCGGCGGGCCTCGAGTATGAGTTGGCGATTCCGGTCCCGATGGTAATTGCGTAGAGCGGCAGGAGGCGCGACAGGCCTCCGTTGAAGAACTTTCGGAAGTATGCCGGGACGACCGGCTTGACCTTGTCGCGCTCCTCGATGCGCAGGAACACTTTGAGGAAGAAGTACTGGTCGTGCGAGAACCACAAGGCGGCTGATGAGCTAACGACAGGAGCTACGCGTAAGAGCGTCAGGGGGTCGAAGAATTGTCTTGAGGCCATGTTCGCTTGCTTAAGCCGCAGTGAATCCAACTGCTTATAATGAACACAGATAAAACATGTAGTTAACCCAGAATGTGTCGTTCACGCGCGAGGGAGAGAAGGCATTTAACAGCTTACATGTAGACAGCTAGCCCTGTTCTTAGCAAGCACGGCTGTGGGATGATCGGGGACAAATTGTGAGGTCCGAATCCGATGGAAATCCGTCCGCCCCTGGCTCTCAAATATAGGAATTCCCACATTGGGGGCCACTTTCCACACCGCGCCCAATCACTATTAAGGGGCAATCACACCACTACTCCGTGCAATCGTCCCAACTAGCTCGTAGCTCATCGCTACTTGGGTAAATATAGGCGCCCAATGACGAAACAGCTTCAGCCGCGATTATAGAGATCTCATCCGCTGACGATCGAAGCTAGGTAAAATATTAGCCCGATTTGTCAGCTAGGAAAGTCTTCAGATTGACACCTCATGGGGGGAGCCCGGGGACTAGCTATGGGCCCGCTCGCAGACACATATTGATCAAGGGCTGAAGTGGTCAAAAGAGATCTCGCGACTCTGGATGTGGCTCATCGTAAAACCGTGTGTTTGGGAAATATTCTCGTTATGCGATCTTTGAATTCCAGGAGCTTCATACAGCTTACAGGGGTCAATGACAGATGGGTAATTACGTCTTGACCAATGCAGAGCGAGATATTTTGAGATATACATAGGGTACACTTGAAACAAAAGACCAAGGGATTTATGGCAATCTATTTTAAAGCCCATGATAAACGTTGGATTAAGCGGACTTGTTGATTTTAAGGAAGTTAGCATAATTCTTTTCGGTGCCTCTATAACTGAGCCTCGCACTGCAAGATACGTTCGAACATGTATGGGTGTAAAGATTCCCATTTACCGGTTAGCAGTAAGTCACTATCGATCAAGGAACAGTTGTAGTCTTTACAACAGTTTACCAGGAGAAAATAGTAAGAGGTTGGAATTACGCCTGTGATCAGGCCCTCCCGCTCGTGTTATAATCGAATACAGCCCTGTGCCTTATCCCCGACGGCTTGGATTTATACCTAAGTAAGGAGACGACGGACGGTGTCGTATCCTATAGCAATGGTTGTATAACATAGCTATAACTTACTAATCTTACAGCGTTGCGGTCTCTCCCCCTTTCTCCACCCCTTTCTCTTTTTCTATATCTTGTCCTGATGATGGCCTCAAGTACTTGAGCAAGGACTGTATTCTTTTGTATTCTCTTTGTGTCGGTAAGGTAGGCTGGTTGTATTGTCAAAGTAGCTGGTATGCGGGAGGATAGCGCTATTTGCACACCCGAAGTTGAGTGGCTTGACCTTTGTCTGTTTGTTCAGTCGCCTCAACCGCTCTGAGGGGCTGTTGAAGTACTACCCGAGCCATGTTCCACCGGCATCTATGCGGATAGTGATCCACGCCGGGAACGGAAGCTTACCTGTCGAGTTATTCATGTCCGCCCCGTCAAACCGCCTATTGGGGTTCCAGGAGACCTACCCGTTGGGTTTCTTAGATTGATCGTGGCTTGTGACTGGAATTGCCCTGGCCCGGGATGCTTAATTCTGAGTTCTCTTACGGAACCGCGTTACACCAGTAGCCCATCTCCAGTACCAGGTGCGTATCCCTAAGCAAACACATGCGAATAATCACGCAGCTTTGATGTATTACCGCTATGTGAATACATGCATAATGCGAATACGAAGTGTGTTAGTATCGACTTGGGGTACGAGCAACTACGCTGATGTAATATCAGTTACCTCGCCTTGTCTATTCCGCCTGTTCGCTTTCATTTAGATAGACTGTAAATAGGCAGACGTACGCGACACATGCGCAATCTGCACTTGCACGCCGCCGTTGTCTGCCGCTGGTCCCGTCCAGAATTCCTCAGCCATCCTATACAGGCTTGAGTACAGCCTTTGCAGCGACCGGAACACCTGTACGCACGTACAATCACCGTGTTTGGTTTTAAGCATATTCCACTGGATTTTTTGAGCAACAGTGAGCCTGTTTGGAAACAAGGGCTTTATTAGGAGGTCGAAAGTAGATAAGTATAAAGAGCCCACTGGCCTCGCTCCTTGTGTGCTCTTGAAAGAAACCATATCCTGCAGACTCACAACCGCCTTGTCTAGTCTCGACAGCAATAGCAACAAGGGGGCTAAAATCCGAGGAGCAAGATCTTACAGAGACACATAATAGCCAAGGAAAACAAAGAGCCTTAGTTCATCACAGCGGCGATATGTGTGTTCAACCTTATAGGGGATTCGGTTGCGGCCACAGGGATGAAAACGGCACACCAATGAAGCCCCAGTTGTGCCAACCACCTTTGAGACTGAGACATGAGCCTATGTGTGATTCTCCCACATACGTCCTTAGAGATAACGGCCAGGGCGACTGTCCCGTGTGCAAGGGTATCCTCGAGGGTCTGCAGGCTGCATGGGCAGAGCACCGTGACAGATGGAGCCAAGAGAACGGCTTGCCAGGAGGCGAGCTCGCCCGCATTAGCCGGGAGATCCGCGAATCCCGCGCCGCTATAAGAGCCAGCGGCATAGCCGGAGGACCGGATCACACGGCCCAGAACGGGTATGCGGCCGGACAGGAAGCCATCCTGGAAGAGGCGCGGGAACTTGTCACGCAACTCCAGGAACTCGATAACGAATGGTCGGAAAATCTGCGGATCATCTCCGGGTTTGGGACAGTCCCCGAGGTAAGCATCCGGTCCTATATCAGCCGACGGCAGCGCGCTCGTGACGCGATGACGCGGCGAACGTGGGATGCGTTCTTAGACCGCCAGCAGGTCATCATCGACGAATTGTACGACGAGCACAGGGAGGCCGCTGGCCTCAGCGATGGTGGCCCGGAGTGATTGTACTGATGAGAGATATTTAGGCTATAATAGAGCTCTACGGGAGAAGTGAGTATGGCGGAGTGCGAGCCGGGACAAAATAGAATCACCGTTTCTGGATTCTTATGACGGACGTGCGATATTCCTATGGTGACAATCGTCTTTTCGCATGCTTAAAAGTTCTTATAATAACTGAATTATGAAGTTGTCCGTTCTATGGTTTCCGGGAAATATCTAGTGTACAGTATCTATGTATGTCTAGCGCGACGAGCGAGAGAGATCTAAACGTTCCTTCCTTAACAAACGCGCCGGCGCTCGAAGGGGGACAAATCTATCCCTCGCGTCTCCCATCCCACCAACGGCCTGTTTGTCTTCTCTTTCTTTTTCCTCTTATAACTTAGCGCCCTCCTTCCTGCGGCGGAACCCCTCCTTCTGCTCCTTCAGCGGAGCGGCCTCGTGGCCGACCTGCCCGGCGTTCTGGTCGTCGCGGGGCACCTGTGGCTCGTCCCTCTTCTTGGGCGCGCTGCGGTAGCCGCCCTCGACGTTCTCGTCGTTGATGACGCGGCCGGCGGAGTCGCGGCGGATGCCGAGCTCGAGGAGCTTGGCAAAGGCGGCGGCGAAGTGCTCGAAGAACAGGTCCTTGTCCCGCGCGTAGCGCTCGACCCAGGGCCGGAACGCCGGGTCCGACAGCAGCGACATGTCGGTGGGCAGCATCATGAGCTCCTCGGGCTTCTCGTCACCATCTTCCAGGGCGGAGTCCTCGTCGACGTAGACGAACTGCTCCACACCGTTCGGCAGCTTCTTCCGCTTCCAGTCGTTGGCCAGCAGCAGCCGGAAGTACTGGTTCGAGAAGCGCGTGGGGTTGTTGACCCACTTGCCGTGGAAGCCGGAGCGGTCGGCGTGGCAGCGGCCGAGGTTGTGGGCGCCGGAGAGGGCGACGACCTCGCGGTCGTCGAAGCCCATCCTATAGAAAATAAGGCGCAGGTGATCGGCACCCTGCGCGCCGTCCGGAAGGCGGCCACTCGGCGGAACGTGGCTGTCGTCCGTGAAGTCGGTGCGCCCGCCGCGCCACGCGACCTCGGGCCCGCCCATCTCCCGGATGGCGACCACGGCCGCCAGCGTCCAGAGGTCCGCATACGTGATCCAGGGAAGCGGCGCTTGACGGACTCGAGGAACGCACGCGCGTGCTGAAGACCGGCATTCGCCGGGTCGCCGCCCTCCTTCTCGTACCGCATCCCCGCCCCGTTGGAACCACCCGTGTCCGTCTCCTTGCAGTACGTACCCGCGCTGTGTCAGGCGAGTCGCACGAGCACCGGCCCCGCCGATCCGTCGTCGTAGTCGGGCTGATGGAGCAGCTCGCGCACGGCTGCCTTGACTTCCTCGAGCTGCGCCGCTGACGGCGCCGAAGGGGTATCATGTGCCATGTTGACTCTGCTTCTAGTGCTACCAGTCTCCGTGTGATGATATCCGCTACTGCCAATTATGTCTGAGGGATGGGTATCAGCAGTTCGGTGTATCCAGCCTTTCAGAGGCTGAAGAGTTGTTTAGAGATAGTAGAGATTCAAGAATTGCACGTGAAATAAATCAAAACAATGATAACACCGGCAACGGGCTCGGACGTTCATCGTTGCCACAAGATACCTCGGCTCATCTTTAGTACTTATACTATCCGCCCATTCGCCTCCTTTTTTTTTTTTAACCGATTAGATAGAGCTAGGAAGCCTAGGAATGTGGACTAGAGTCTGGGGCGTACTAAGGCCTCATAGGCCTGTACTACGCAATCCATTTTTATTAATTGGCTGGGCCCGGTCTCGCCCGGCACGTTGCGAACCATTGTCTGAGCCGAGGCCCACTCCGGGGATGAATCCTCTCCGCATTGCTCATGGTCTTCGTCTTGTGCTTAAGGCCACGAGAGGCGTGTTGTTGTTGAGCCGCATAGACACTCTAATGCCATATGTGTTGAGGGTGATTTCCTCTTTAATGGAGGAGACGAGCCCTCATTAGGACAGTCTGGAAGAGGTCAGTGGGCTGTCATTAGTAACAACGACACATGTTCCTCGGAAACCTCCCTTCAGTCGTCCTCGATGGCGTCTAACAACTGCCGGCCTCTGTCTCTACCCCTTTCTGACTTCACAACCGTCTCCTGCGTGATACCTATGCTGGTATCACCCTCAACATTGTCCTCGTCTTCGTCGTCAACATCCGCTTTGACTTGATCAACTTGGGCGCGTTTGATCTTGCGGAGCATGATCGGGTCGGGAGAGAAGTCATCTAATGTCAGTCCCTGATGTCAAATTAGCTCTGTATCTTCGTGAATCCAAGATTATGCTTTGAACACACACCTCCACTCTGCAACCCGTCTGCGGGCAATTTTTGACCACCCTCCTCCCCCCGAAGAATGAGTGTAGTGAGGCTTTGTCGAAGGTGTGCCTGCACTTGTTGCACGTGTATGGGTCTTGCATGACCCTCATCGATAGTGGGCAATTGATGCTGACGCTTTCCTCGGCGATGACGAGATCTTCATCATCGTCTTCGTCGGCGTGGCCGCCGTTCTGAGTAAACCACCGCGAAGGATCCGGCAGGGGTTTGCCATCTGTCCCGTATATGGCGTCGTGCGCTAATCTCTTGAAGCCGATATAGTCGTTATTTAAGGCGTAGCGCTCGTACATGGTCTTTGCTGCGTAGTCATCGGCCATCTTCTTCTTCGCCTCCTGGAGTGTCCGCCATGCACCGGTTACCTGGGGTTGACTGCCATCTGCCATCTCGTCGTCCTCATAGTCATTCTGCACTCCGTGTCGCGGGGTTGCGTGCGCTTCTTCCGACTCGGCTCTGTGGATCGTCTCCCTCAAGGCGTTTTTTCCGTCTTCCAGCTCAACCTGCAAGTCGATAACACGCCGCACCGCACTTTCGCATTCCTCGGTCAGCTGCGGGACCTCTTCCTTGAGTGCCAGGGCGGCCTTCTCCTCGGCCCGGTCGCGGTCGGTCTTCTGAGTGCCCTCTCCACGCTTCTGCTGGCGGCCCTTGATGTAGTTCTTCCTTTCCGTATATCTGTCGTTGATATCGCGCACGCTGTCGCTAAGGAGCCTCAAGGACTTCTCGATGTGTTCCGCATATTTTTCCGTGTCCCGGTTGGTTGATAACTCGGCAAGCGCTTTCCGGGCCTTGGTATCGAGGGGGAAGGAAGGCGGCTCGTATGCGGGCAGTTCGGCGATCTGTTCACGATGTGCGCGTGAGGAGGATGCCACGCTGGGTCGCCCGCGGTTACGGTCGGCGCCGGATAGTAGCCGACGACTGGACATAATGGAAGCAAAGCTGGTAGGTAGACAGATGCACAGGTACGCTTGAACGACGGGCAGCTGTGGCACGCTTACTCGGATCAAATCGATCTAGAGTTCGTGGTTCTTGGCCAAAGATCAGCCTGTGGTCGTAAGTATCTAGAATGGTCAATGGATTGTCCCACGATTTGGAGATGTTGAGACGCGTTTACCGCGTTAGTGGACGGGCGATCGCTTAATTGCGCGTGCAATTTGACTGCACCGTAGATGATCTATTTACACTGTCGAGACACACGGTGTGCTCATAAAGGCCGGTTGCCTTTGTTCGGCGTCAGGAGCAAAGATACAATGTAGTTACTGTAAGCTTGGTTTTTGAGTTGCCATCTACCGGCCACACTAATAACTCCAGATATATACATTAATAATACGTTTTAACCTTTCATTACAGCCCTAGCTCAGGTAGCTCGTCATCGTCTCGTGTTGTTTTAGCATGAAATACTTATCATCATCCAATCCCGGGCCTCATAACGTCATAAGTATTCGCCAATGCCTAATGGCCTGATCGGCTGTCAAAGAATAACATAACCTCTCCTCGATAAAGGCGTGACCGACCGGACCGGTCAACCTGTCTCATTCGCCGTAATCAGACTCGCTGACCTGTCCGTCGCTTCCCGTCATCTGGTCATGAATCTTATGCAGCGCTTGGAGCCACATATCAAACATGGCCAATGTCGCCTGGTCATATCTTGTTCTCCTTTCGAGGAGCCGGTCCCGTAGCTTCTCGTAAGCCTCTATCATGACCCAGATCTGCAAGGCTGACGTCTCTGGGCTTGCCGCCGCGGCCAACTCTCGCGCCAGAAGATCCAGACTTATCTCTAAGCTGGGGTTCTTGACGCCGGGGGAGGCCGCCGGTGACTGTGGCACGTCTCGTCCGCGGCCGTCCATGGGCAACGATGACCCGGGGGTGGACGGGGCGGGCTCGGGGTGGGTGGGGTTCTCCTCGAATCCTACCAGCGTTCCATCGTCCGACACCGGCGACTCCCATGTTTCCGAATGGTTCCGGGGTCGCTCTACGGCCGGCTGAGATGTGCTTGTGGGACTCCTATCGCGGCTAGGCGATAAATTTGACATTTCGTTTTGCTCTTCCATCCGCGGAAGCTCGGGTGTGTCTTCCAAAGCATAATAGTAGGGGTCCAACAAGGCTCGGTAGGACTCCGCGATGACTTCAGCGCTTGGAGCCTTTTGCGCTTCGGAATTTTCTAGTTGACCGATCCTCAATACAGGAGTTTTCGCATGCCGTCTAGGCGGAGAGGTACGCGTAGATGAACGCTTCGGAATCGGTTTATCTGGGTTCCTGTTGTTGATCGTGAGGTGTGAGAACTCGGGAATAGGTTCGCTATTTCTCTTGGAGAGATGGATCATCGATTGAGGTCGCAGCGCACCGCCTTGGGGGAAATAGCCGCCTTTCCTGAGCTGCTCATACCGTCTTCCGTCGTCCACGACGTCGGGTAACGTCGGGCACGACTGCTGCTGAGGAGTTCCCGTCTGAGATCCCGTCGTGCCGCTTTTCGGGTTTCTTGACCTGAAGAAGCTTTTCCTCTTGTCGGCAGTTTCGTTCTCGTTAGTATTGGTATTACTCGTCTGACGGCTGCATGACCGGCTGTCAATCTTCTGGGTTTTCTTCCGAAGCCTTCTACCCTCAGGCTTCATCCTCGCAGCATCTATTAGACTGGAAATCATGATGAGCTGGTTAGAAACGAAACAGGACCTCTATGGGCTATGTAAGGGGAAGGCTGCGGACGACACGGAGCGGGGATGATGGAATATAAGTAAAACCTCCAAGTTAGAACACATGGAATCCCCCACCACCACTCCAACGCTGTGTAGCATTTCATGACCTATCTATAGCTTAGATATGACGTTACCTAGTTGGTTGGTATCCTGCAGATGTCGTCTTCTTCATGCCCACCAATGCTAAAACCGGATTTCCACAGTTAGTGGATGCGACTGGGGGTGTCGTTCGCTGGCATACAGTGGAGCTGGGGCTGTAGAAGCTTGGCAGTCAATTTACGTTGCAGATTTTCTGCTTACTATGCTGACTGCTTGCTGTCGTCCCACAACCAGAACCCGCCTTTTCGAAGGCTGATACCATACCGTGTTAATTTACAATCGGATGCCTTAGCTAGACGGCGATGTCATAATATGGCAACCTACGGAAACCGAGGTGCATCATCTTGGAAGCACGATATTTACCTAATTACCTACATACTTGCACCCCGACCGGCGGTTGCCGGGTAAGCCGGCATCTGGTCAAAATCGGGCCACGAGGCCTGTTCCATTTCGCTCAGCATGGGAACGTGTTCCCTTTTACGGGCTCGAACCACCTGAATACGAACAGACTATTGAACCACCCCGAAGCTGATATACGATGCGGACCCCATTCTAGACCTCTGGACATCACCAATCCGGTAACGGCACGATTGTTGGCATTTCCTATTTGGGCGCCCTCGAATCCGATCCGCAAGCAGATCGCTAGTTTTGCATAGTGCGTTGGGGAGGGCATCGAATTTCGGCTTTAAGTCCTAGACCGTTCTCATCGGGCTGTAGCTGGCATCATCGTATCCATTCCCGCAGGTGGCCTGTAACACCATTTCAATTCCAGATTCTCGTGGTGATACTGCAGTAATAGCGCATTTCTAAGTGCAATCCGCCATTGGGACCACTAAATCCATCTCTTCGATGGTGGCCAGAAGCCATTTTGTCTTGTCAATCGACCAGTCAAAAGGCCTACACCACCACCCCCTTGATAAAATCATTCATTTGGCGGGTTATACCCATACGTTCCATTTTGGAGTTCTGCCATCAGCCTCACAGAGTTTTATCACAGAAAATCAGAGGGTGTAAAGCTGCCCAATAGACTTTAGAGAGGTCAAATCAAGTTATGTTAATTATCTGTGATTGAAATACTCTAGCGGTGTAAATAGCCTTTGCTTTGCTTTCTTAAAAGCCCCTGCATTATCCCAAGCTCATGTTATCATCACGGTCCCCTTTATTTAAATACAGGTAGCTATTCAGAAGCCGTATCTTTTAGATATCACCTGCAATTCGATCCGGATTCGTATCACTTTCAAGCAAGAACAGTACCTATCAGGGGCAACGGAGCGGTTCGCATGCTTCTTGAGAGGCACCAATCAAGCATACGCTCAGGTCTACGCCGCCTAGTATGTGAGTCTTGCCTATGACACAGCCTCGCCGGCCGATCGCCTTTTGGATATAGGCCGTTGATCTATTTGCCTCTAGAATAGTTTCTAGGACATCTATCGACTCGGACTCAGCTCGTATAATGGGTACGACCCCTTGTTCTGGTACAGATAATACAAGGCCTAACCTTGGACCCCACCTAATGCATAGACCTAGCAATGCATAAGGATTTCCACCAAAACCAGCGATATATAAAAACTAATAATAAAATAACGAAAAAAGA
>QJOA01000212.1:0-96928 GCA_004155915.1 Monosporascus sp. CRB-9-2 | reverse complement strand
TTACGAATTTAAATCTAATTGTATCGGACGTTATAACAGTTTTAAACGTGTTGTAAAAGCTGGCAAAAAAAAAATCTTTTTTAATAAAATAAATATAATAACGGCGTATTAGGTTTTCGATATATAACAAATAAGCGCGTTTTAAAAGAACAGAATAAAATACGTTAAAAGGTTAAAGCCGATAAGAAAAATAAACGGCTGTGTAAAATACAATAGAATCGTAATTTGCGTAATATTTTTCGAATTTTATCGAATAATAACGTTTATAGCCGTCGAAAATAAAAAATCATTTCGAATTTTTCGTTGCTATTTAAATATATTTATTAAAAAGTTAAATTTATTTTAGATTTAATTCGTTTATTATTTAATTATTATTATTCAATGGGATTTTTTATTAAATGATAATAAGTTATTACGGTATTAAAATTTGAAGTAATTTCTTTTTATTATAATCATAAAAAACAGAAAGACTTAATTTCGAAAATTAATAATTTACATAATTATAATTAATTTTTTAATTTTCTATTAGATTTATTTAAATTTCTTACGATTTTTAATATTAGCAATTATTATATTCTTTTTATAAAAAGCCTTATTAAAAGTTTAATATCGTTAAAGTTATAAATAATCTTTTTTATAATACCGTACTTTGCGATATTAACCCGAATAAATTCGAATTATTTGCAAAATATTCTAAAACTTTTGGATAAAAGTTCTTAATAATCGATTTTTTAATTTAAAAAATTTAGAACTTTTTTTTCCATTTAATAAATTTCGAGATTTAATTAATTTTAATAACGCTTATAACGCGTTAACTAAATAATATATTAACTATATTTTTAACGTATCAAAGCTGGATAAAAAATTTTTACGTATTTAAATTAAAAATCTAATCGATAATCGATTTTCCTTTTGGTCGGCGTTAATTTTTACAATAAGGAATAATATCGGTTCGGGCGTATTTACCGTTAAAACGGTATATTAAGGAAAACTGTAAAACTTTATTAATAAAACTAAGTTTTTTGTACCTAAATTTTAAGTGTCGATTTTTAGCTTAAAAAGCTATGTTTATTCTCGGTTTTTTTATAAGGCGGTTTATACTGTTGATATCAAGAAATCGGCAATTAAAGATATGTTATTAAAACGGCTAAAAAAGTGTCTCATTTATAAGTATTGTCGTTTATAGGTATAGTACGTTGATTAAAAGAAATTATTAAAATATTTTAGAAATTAAAACCTAATACTTGTTTTTATAAACTTGGTTATTTTATTTGCTAAAAAATACTTTTTTTTCTATAAATATTATCGTTATAGTTTACTTTTAAAAATATCAATTAAATAATTTAATAAAACGGAAACGGTATATCTTTAAGAAAAATAGAAACTTATAATAATTCCGTAATATTAAAATAATTAAAAACAAAATCCAGAAAAGTTTAATTAGATTAACCTAGCTTTATAAACAAATTAATTGATTTAATTTTTAAAATTTTTAAATAACTTTTTAAATGCGTTAACGTGTTATATAAGCGATTTGTATATATAAACGAATTTAATATTTGTTTTATTATTCTAATTACTTACTTTTAATTCTTTACTTTTTTATACTTATAATATAGAAAAGTTTATAAAAGAATAAACAATATATTTAACTATTTAAGTTAAAAAATATGATTTAAACCTTAATTATAAAAAGCTTAATTTTATTTATAAAGTTCTATTTATTACTTTAAAAATACGAAATAATAACAAATCTATTTAATTTAATACTTACTTTAATTTGCAGAAACTAACCGTGATCGAAAAAAAATAATTTATTATTAAAAAATTCCTTAACTTAAATACGTAAATATTTTTTATAACATTTTAATACATTAAAAGTATAGCCAATATATTGTAAACTTAATCCGGTATAAAACGCGTTAAAATTAATTAGGCGTTCAATTTTATTAAAGGGTAAAAAACATTTGAAATATATTTAAAGCGGATAATTAATTATTAACAGGCTTTAAACCAAAATTCAAAAATATTTTGTAAATAATTTAAACTCTTTCGGATTATTATAATAAAATCCGGTATTAAATAAAAGAAGTTCTATAATTTTAACGAAAGTAAATTGTTAATAAACCTTTTTATAATAACGGATATAATAATTATTAATACCGAAGAACGTAAAAAAGTTTAAATAAGCAAAATAACAAAATGAAAAATACGTTAACGTTCCATATATATAAGCGAGAGATACATATAAGCGAACCACTTTTTCGCATTCCAGAACACCAAATTTAAGTAACTGAATAATAATAGATGGTATTAATTTAAAGCAATCGGATTTTTTTTAATTAAATATATTTATAACTTCTTTATAAATAAGCGCACTGTATCCGCGCTTGCCGCAAACGCTATATTTCCGTTCCTTAGTTTTAACTCTATTACGATAACCCCTTCCAGCTATTATTAATTGCTTTTTTTTACCACTCTTTTTTTAAAAGAAAAAATTCCTTTTTTATATAATAAATATTCCTCGTTTTAAACAACGTTTGTTTTTGGTCCTGTAACGTTTCTTTAAACATATAATTTATTTCGCGGAGTTAAACTATCTTTTCTGGTAAAAGTTGACTTTATATAATAATAACATATAATCTTTTTTTATCAAATTAACCGATTTAAATATCTTCATTAATAAGATACTTTAATAATTTTTAATCTTATTTATAAATATAGTTTTTATTTCACTATTTTACTAATACTTTCGAACGTTTTCGTGAAAAATAAAATAAAACCGGAAAAAGTTACCGAAAAAAGGTTAACGTATATATAAAATTAAAGGAGTTTTTAATGACGGAAAAACGTTGTCAAAATCAAATAAAATAAAGATAATTTTAAAAATTTAGATTTAATATTATCCGACGTTATAATTATTTAAAACTTAACGTAAAAACCGGCGAAAACTTTCTTTGTAGGAATATAAATAGAATAGACTTATATTAAGTTATCGATATTTCGTAAATAAACGCGTTTTAAAACCTAAAAAATTTATTAAAAGGATAAAGCCGATATATAAATATACGGGTATAGAAACCGTAATAGCTTTACTACTAAGCAAATATTATTCGAATTTTAGTTAATAATAACTTTCGTAATTATTACAAATAAAAAAAGGTGTCGAACTTTTCGTATATCCGAATATATGTATTAAAATATTAAATTTACTTAAACCTTAATCTATTTATTATTTACTTGTCATCATTTAATGTAATATTTTAATCAGGAATTAATATTAAATTATTACGGTATTAGGAATTAGGATAATTCTTTTCCGTTATAATAATAAATAACGCTATAATTCAATTTTAAAAATTAAGAACTCAAATAATTATAATTTAGTTTTACTTCCTTTATTACGCTTATTTAAATATTTTACGTTTTTCGATATTTATAATTATTATATCCGTTATTATAAAAATCTTTATTGAAAATTTAATTTCGTTAAAAACATAAATATTTTCTAGGATGCCGATTTTTAGGATTATAAGCCCAATAAACTTAGTTTATTACGAAACGTTTTTAAATTTTTATATAAACTTTATTAATGATAAATTTTTCGATTCAAACGTTTCTAAAATTTCTTTTACCGGCTAATAAAATTCAACTCCTAATTAATTTTAACGCGCTTTATAACGGGCTAAATTAGTAATATATAACTATATTTTTAATATATTAAAGCCCGAAAAAAAACTCTTTGAGTATTTAAATGGAAGGTCTGGTCGATAACCGAATTTCTTTCGGTCGGTATTGAATTTTGCAAGAAAAAGGTAGTATTATGTTGGAGCACATTTACCGGTAAAACGGTATATTAAAATGAATTACGGAAATTTATAAGCAAACTAACTTTTTTATAACTGAATTTCGAGTTTCTTTTTTTAACTTAAATAATCAAGTTTATTTTCGCTTTTTTATAAAGCGTTCGATATTATACTTATTAAGAAATAAACAATTAAAGATATAATATTAAAATAACTAAAAAAGTGGTTCGCTTACCTGTATTTCTTGCTTATATAAGTTGTACGTTATAATTAATTAAATTATAGTGTTATTTATAATTATAACAAGCCAAGATTATTTTAAATTCTGGTGTCGTCATAATGTATCATAACTAAACGATTTAAACTTTTTTAAAATAATAAAAATTAAATAATAAATAAATTAAACTAAATAAATCCAATATTCTAAAATATATAGTCGGACTATAAAAGGTTCGACACCTGTTTTTATCCTTGATAGTTACTAAAGTTTCTATGTCATTAAATAAGAAGAATATGACGTTAATAGTAGTATTACTACGTTTTATATACAGGTACATTTTCTATTAATTTTAAGCTTTAAATATATGTTATCTTCTTATTTTAAAAGCCGTTTATTTCCGATATATCGAAAACTTAATATAACGTTGTAATACTTACATTATTAAAAGAATTTGTTGCCGGCTTTACGACGCGTTTTAAATTATTATAATATCCGATCATATTAAACTTAAATGTATAAAAATTAAGTTTATGTTATTCGATTTTAATAGCGTTTTTTTCGGATTAAAACCCTTTTAAATTAGGCTTACGCCGACCGTTTTCCCGTTAACCTTTAGCGATTATATAAAAACCTTTAAAATATTAAAAGTTTAACGAAATAAAAATATTATTTGGAAAGAAAAAATAGAAATTAAGAAAGTAATTTGTTAAAATAAAAATGATTAAATTGTTTAATTTTTTAACTGAAAGTAACTTTTTATTTTTATACCAAAATATTGTTTTTGAGTAAATAGTTGCTTAATTATATAAAACGCATGTTATTTTAAACCGTTATAAAATTTAAAATCAACGTTTTTAAAAAGAAGAAATATTTATTATATAAAAAAGATAAATTACTTTGGCTTAAAAAAAGGATAATAAAAAATACAGTTAATAACAGTTTAAAAGGGTTGCTATAAAGAAATTAAAATTAAGGAAGAAAAATATAACGTTTGCAGTAAGCCCGGGTATAATATGCGTATTTGGAACGAAGTGATAAATAAGTTTAACGAAAAAAATTTAATTAATTTTGAATAACACGATATATTATTATTAAGTTATTTAAGTTTGTTATTATAGGGTGCTAAAAAGTGTCTAGTTTGCTTATATATACAGTTCGCTTGTATAGTACGTTGATAATAAACGTTAAATGTTTACCGAATTTTAATTTAATTTATTTATAGTTGATTAATAAACATTAAAAAGAAATCGATTTTATTTTATACGGAATAATTGATACGGAACTTGATATAACTTTTACAAAAGTTTAATTTCTTCGATTTAATTTAAACGTTAATAATATATATTCTAGAACTATTAATTGCCTTTAAGGTTTATACTTACGGTTTACCGCGCAAAGCTTAACATCTTCTGAGTTATATTGACTCTGCCGAACCAGCTAGGAGATATAAGGTTTATCAAGGTCGAAGCTTATCGGCAACCACGCATCAGCCACCTTCAATATATGGCTTTTTAGGATTAAGGTATTACTCTATCTTAACCGTAAAAACCATGAATCAGTTCTGGTATTCGAAAATATTAGCTATAATATTTATCGTATAAATTATATCGTGTAATAATTTTTTATGTATTTGACTCGGCGTGGAAGATAAGGCTTGAACCTCTTTAACTTAGTGCAAAACTATTAGTTAAATAATTTTTTACTTAACCGGTATTAAAACGATAATATTTTAATTCGGAGGTAAAAATTCATTAAATGCTAAAAATAACATTCTTTTTATAAATAATGCGATCGATTTAAAAAGCTTTGATTTTTACGTGACAATTATTTAAAACTAGAATAATATAACGTATAAAGAAGTTAAATATAATGATTACTTATATAATTAAAATAAAATTATTTTTTATTTTCGTAAATTATAAAAAGATAAATTTTTTAATTTTTAATTAAAAAGAAAATTCATAATTAATTAAATTTTAAAACTTTTAAATTTATAATACGATAATTAACAAATTATAGAATTTAGTAACGCCGGCATTACTCTTTCCTTTAAAATCTTACGGTATATAAATATATATAATTATTAATTTCGAAAAATTATAAAAAAAGATATAAATAAAATACGCTGTATGTTTATGGATAATATATTAATTAATAAATAAATCAAGATATTATTATTTAAACCCTTTAACCGTTTTGAAATGGAATTAAAATTAATACATTTCATAAAGATATTTAATTAACGAACGAATAACTTAAAATTAATTTAAAAAAAAAATTAAAAAGGTTTAATCACCGGAAAAAAAATAAAAATGCATATATACAGCTTTGATAAATAATACAATATATCAGTTAACGTCGTAACTATATTAAGGCGTTAAGGGGGTGTGTTAGTTAGTAGGAGCTACGTTAATACCCTATATACGGAAAGGCTATCTCTGATCGGAATATGTACATCACGTAACTAAACTATATTAAAGTTCGGTGCGCGCTTTAAAGCACCTGCAACTGGTCCTGCAATAGAACACAACTGATGCCCCCAATATCTGACAAATATTTAATATATCGCTTCAAGCTCTTTCCTTTGAAGCTGGCTAACCTATTATAAGATTTTAGGTATTAAAATTTACCAGGTTAATATTCTTTATAATATTAATTTCTTCTATTATTAAAGTTCTTTTATTATAAATTCCGTAATTCTTTTAATACGATTATTCTCTTGATATTTACCAATACATCGTTTATAAAAACATATTTTATTTTATTTCTGTTTAAATAATCGTCCATAAAAATTAATAATTATATATATAAAAGTATTTCAATTTTATTTAAAATTAAGTAATATTAACGTTAAATTATAGTTAAATTTAAAATAATTATTAGACAAGGATATTCTGATGGTTAATAATGTAAATATATCTTTATTTATAACTTTCTATTTATGAAAATATTAATAAATTTTAATAACTTAAAACATTTTTTAATTATACAATTTAAATATTTTACGGTGTTATTTTTCAATTATATATATAAGATATCTAGTTCTTACTGTATATTTTCTTCATTTTTTATAAAACACTCGAACCTTTCTTTCTTTTTTAACAATATTTAAATATAGTAAATTACTACCTTTAAAAAGTACTAAAATACTTTTACCAAATATTCAGTAGATTAATTATTCAAGTAGAAAATAAATATATATCCGGAAAAACAACTATTGAGTACTATTGAATTTTATAATTATTGAAATTAACAAAATTAACTATAAATCTTTATTTTATTTTTAATAGTTGACTTTAAGAATTTGTTTTATCATACGTTTTCGTTTTTCAATACCCGTTAACATTATAATCGTTGGTGATTCAACTTATCTTCTCTTAAAATAATCGATAAATTAATGTAAAACTTATATATTTTAATTATAAATTTTTAAAACTTACTTAGTAGCGCTTAAAAATTACTTGTTATAGAAATTAAATTTATTACGATGGATTCCAAAAAACGGTTTCAAAATATCTATTAAAACATTTTCGATTATAAATTAATCAAAGTTTTTTATTAAGGAAAAAATATTCTTATTTTTTAACGTTAGTATTTACGAAATTTTATTTTATTTTATTAATATACTTTTTTCGCTATAAATGTAAAAGGATTAAATTATATACGAAATTTAAGTAATAAATCATGTTATAAAATTATATAATTCAAATTTTACTTAATTTAGCGGGCTTAATATGAATTTCTCCGACTTTTAGAATTAATATTAATAATTTATTTATATAAATAATATTTCTAAAAACAGTTCGTTTAAAATTAGAAATTAGGTAATTATATTAGAAATACAAACAACTATTTTAAGTTAAAACTAATCAAGTTTTAAAAAAATAAAAATAAAATCTAATTAAAAGGTCTTTTTTTCTCCTTAAAAAATACGTAACCGGATAAATAAAATTGGATAAAATAATAAATTGCTACCTTGATTTCTAGGCTTTATTAAACCTATTCCTTTTATAAACTACCTTATTCCGTTTTTATTGACGTTAATTCTTACCGAAGTTTTAAACGGTTTTAGTAATCCGGAATAAGCGGATAAATTATCGTTTATAATTTTATTAATCTCGTTCTAATGCCGGAACTTTAGAATTTTTAATCTTTTTATTACTTTTTCTTTTATAATTTCGTTCATAATATTTTTATAATTATTATGTTTTCCTACAAGTACTTTTGCAAAAATGGATTACCGTTATTTTCGTAAAACAAATCGTATTTAAAAATTAAATGCGAAATCAATCGTTTTAAATTTCTTTTTAAACCGGTAATTATATAGATAATGATAATTCGTCCGATAATTTTATAAAACTTATATGCCGTTAATAAACCGATTTTCTTTAACCTTTTACGGTTTTGGACAATCGGTATCGCATATTTAGACTTCTACGGTATAATATTCTAAATTATTTAAACAGTTATAAAAAAGATCAAAATATAAAATTAATAAAAGTTGGGAAAAATAGCAACTTTTTATACCTTATAAAAGTTTACCTTTAAAGTTTATGCTTAAAGTTCACCGTACAAAATTTAATATTTTTTTAAATTATATTAACCTTATCGAATCCGTCATATTAAGGGGTAGAAAATCTATTAAAGTTGAAATTAAATAATAATCAGGTATTAAAAGGTTTTGAAATAAAGCTATATGAAATTAAGTTATTAATTTATCGAAACTAATAAATTTATTCATTTCTTATTGTATAACGTATATCCTAGAACGTTCTATATATATAAATCAGAGATATCTATAAGCTAAAAGTCTTTCTAGCTATTTTAATTGTTTATTTTTACTTGTTTATTGTTTAATTTCAATATTATAAAACGCCTTACAAAAAAAGCGAAAAATAACTTAATGATTTAAGTGAAAAAGCGAAAGCCGAAAATTAATTAAAAAAGTATAATTCTTTTTATAAAGTTCTATATTTTATTTTGATATACCGTTTTAACAGTAAATACGCCTGAACCAATATTATGCCTTTTTTATATAAATTAACGTTAACCGAAAAAAAATTATGTACAAACCAGCTTTTTAACCTAACTCCGCGAAAAGATTTTATTCGGCTTTAATATGTTAAGAATATAATTAATATACTGCTGGCTCAATACATTATAAATTGCGGCGAAATTAATTAAGGGTCCAATATCTTTAAACGGTAAAAAAAGTATTAAACGAATTTAAATCTAAAAATTAAAAATATTACGTAAATAAATCGAACTTATTTATGTTATTATCGTAAAATATAATATCGTAAAAAAGAATATTTATTAATTTAACGATATTAAACTTTTAATAAAAATTTTTATGATAACGGATATAATAATTTTTAATGTTAAGGAATACGGAAAGCTTAGTTAAACGTTATAAAAAAATAAATTTCAAGTTATAAATATTTAAACTCTTAATTTTCGAAATTAAATTATACCGTTGTTTATTATTAAAATAAGGAAAAATCATCTTAAATTTTAATAGTGTAATACTTTACTATGAATAACAGATTTGAAAATCGTATTAAATAATAATAATTAAATAATACATCAATTGAATTTCAAATAAATCTAATATTTTAATATATATATTCTGTCGAGTTCACAAAGTTCGAAACGATTTTATATTTTCGACGGTTATATAAATTATTATTCGATAGAATTTAAGAATATTATGTTAATAATATTATTACTACGTTCAATATACCCCTATATTTTACGTATCGGTTTTAACCTTTTAATATATTTTATTTCTTTAGTGTAAAATACGTTTATTCGTAATATATCGAAATTTTAATATAATATTATTATACTCATATTATCAAAAAAGGATTTTTTCCGCCGGCTTTTAGGATACGTTCCAAGTTACTATAACGTTTGATAATATTAAATCTGGATTTATGAAAACTGGCCTTATTTTATTCGATTCTAATAACGTTTTTTCCGAATTAAGAAATTCTTTTAGTTATATTTATACCAACCGTTTCCTAATTAACCTTTGCCGGTTCTATTTTACGCCTCGAAAAAAAGCCCTAAAAATATGCGTAAAATGATAAAACAAAAACAATATTGGCGAAAGAAAATCAAGATTTTATGGAAATAATTCGTTAACAAAAATACTGAAGTCAGCTAATTTTTTAACAAAACTTTACATATTATTATTAATATAATGGCTTTTTTCCGGGAAAAGAATATCTGATTACGCAAAACGAACCCAATTTTAAGCAAACGTTACAAAACTAAAAATAAACGTTTCTAAAAAAAAGGAATATTTATTATATAAAAGGGACACACGTTTTTAGCTTAAAAAAAGTAATAAAAATGTAACTAACAACAGCTGCAAAAGATTGGCGCAAAAATATTAAAACGAAAAAACCGCAATATAGCGCCTACTGCAAGCCCAGACGTAATATCTGTACTTATAAAAAGTTATAAATACATCTTGCTAAAACGATCCGATCAATTTAAATCAATATCATATATTATTAAGTTACTTGAATTTGTTATTACGGAATGCCAAAAAGCGACTCGCTTTTATATAGATCTCTCTTATATATGTAGTTCCTTAATAGTCTTTTATATATTTAGTTCAAACTAAAGAATAAAGGTTAAACATATTCGACATTTTAAACTTTTTTTTTATTTACGTTATATAAAAAGAAAAGTTTCAGTTTGTTTTATTATCTTTTTTAAAGATTAATTATTAAACATTTTCTTAAAATCTTTTTAAATATCTAATTTTCTTTTCTAATACAGTAACGCTTATTATTCGATACTTCATAATCTTTTATATTAGAAAAATATATCTTTACTCCAGAAAAACCGTTTCAGAAAATATATAAAGATATTCAAAAAATTGATAAATTCATAAATAAATATAATAACGTTATCCGCTTTTTACTTTTAAATTAAACTTTTAACTCTTCCGTTTAAAATTAGTACGTAACTTTCTCTTTCTACGATTTTTATTACATTAAGTTTTTTTTTAAAAGAACTAACGAAAGTTATTTCCGCTTATTTTTTGGCTCAATTAATATCTTAAACGTTTTTAAATTCGATCGGTTTTTTTCTTTTTTATAAAAACGGGAAAAGATACGTTAATATTCCTTAAAAAGTCTTATAATAATATACTATCGTTTATTTATCTCAAATACTAATTATAACCTTTAAATATAAAATCTTTTTATCCGTAATATTATTTAGATGTCTTAATCGAAGATCGAAAATTTAATTATTTATGATTGTAATTATTTTATTTTTATAACTTTTAATTATATTCTTATTTAATATATATGTTTCTATTTCTTTATATAATTTAATTAAAAATTAAAAAATTTTATTAATTAATTTCTTTCTATAAACTTTTCCAGCAATAATTAACATTACGTATTAAGTTTTAAAAGTTTAATCTTTTAATAATATTAACAACACCACTTAAATAAAGAGCTTTCCTAAATTCTTTTTAAATATCATAATATTTTGTATTTTAATATATAAATTCCTTTTAAATTTAAAAATACCTATTTAATTTATTTATGAATAAATTTATTACATTTACGGCTTTAGCGAATTTGTTTTTCTTAAAAAACTTTTGTTGTAATTAATTTATTAAATTATTATGTCCATATCGCCCGTACGTTTCTTTAAAAAAATCCGAAATTCCTTTAATTTAATAAACTATACTTTGTTTCTTTTAAAATTAATAAATTTTTAAAAGTTTAAATTAACGGCTTATTTTTAAAATCTAGTTTTCGAAAATATCTAATGATTACAAATATTATATATTACCGATAAGATAATTAATATTAATTTTAACGGTTAAAATAAAGACAATTTAAATAAAATATACGTATCGTTTATATATATAATTTGTTTTTCAGCTAATAAAACTTGTAATTATTAAATATTACGGGAGTTTAGATTATATACATCGGTTAATTTATTAATTATGGAATCCTGTAACCGCGTCGGTCAGAGCTTATAGTAGTGGATATAGCTGGCGTATTCCCCAGCCTAAGCCATTGATGATCTCTGTGGCGTCCTGTCTAGCTTAGGACTCTGATATCTAACAGAAGCTAAGGCTCTGGAACTAATTAAATCATCGTGTACTATCATTTGGTTGTCACCGTGTGTTGACCTCTCTAATTAAGTCTTTTATCGGGCCCGCCTTATAAGGGTACGGTTTTTCGAGGTGCTCCCGGTCGCGTCGTGTTACTGAACGTGTCGGTATATAGTAGCCCAGGCGTTGGCGTATATAACTTAATACTTTATTAATAATATTTAATCTTGTATAAAATTAAATTAAGAATTATTCAAGAGCTTGTTGACAAGATAATAAAAAGACAACTTTTTTAATAAAAATAATTTAATTCTTTTATAAGGAATCGTTTTTAATTAAAAAATAATTATATAAATTTATATAACGTACTTTGAAAGCAAGCTGGATATATAAGCAAGCTATACCCTTTAAGGCACCTTATATCAACAAATTTAAATAACTTAATAATAACATATTGTATTACTTAAAATTGATCAGATTCTTTTTCGTTAAACGTATTTATAACTTCGTTTTAAATACCCGTATTATACCCGGGCTGGCCGCAAACGCTATATTTCCATTTCTTGCTCGCAACCTTTTTACGATAACTTCTTTTAGCTATTATTAGCTGCATTTTTCTATTACCCCATTTTTTTAGACCAAAAAGACTGATCCCTCTGATATAATAAATATTTTTCCTTTTTAACAACGTTTATTTTTAATTTTGCAAATCTTACTTAAGAGACAATTCGTTTTGCGTAATGAAGTAACTTCTTCCCTCCAAAAGTATTTTCAAATAAAAGTAATAAATTATTTTTGGTTAAAAATATAATATATTTAATTATTTCGATTTTAAAGAACGATTCTATTAACATTTAAATTTATTTAAATAACGTTTTATTTTATTATTTTCCTAGTATTTTTAAAGATCTTTACGGCTAGGAAACGAATAAAACCGTTAAAAGTTAGCAGGAAAATGTTTGGCGTAAGTATAATTAAAAATACCTTTAATTCGGCAAAAGAGTTTTTAAAATCAAATAAAATAAGCCCAATTTTTACGAATCCAGATTTAATATTATCGAACGTTATAATAATTCGGAACGGGTTATAAAAGCCGGCGAAAAAGTGCTTTTTAATAAAATAAATATGATAATATTATATTAAATTTTGGATATACGGCAAATAAATATATTTTAAAATAGAAAATAAATATATTAAAAAGTTAAAACCGATACGGAATTGCGCGGCTATATAAAGCGTAATAATAATATTATTAACGCAATACTTTCTAAATTTTATCGAATAATAATCTTCGGAACGGTTAAAAATAAAAAAACGTTGCGGATTTTACTTATACGTTTAAATATATTTGTTAAAATATTAAATTTATTCGAAATTTAATTTATTTATTATTTAGTTATTATTACCTAACGTAATCTTTTAATCGGTTATTAATAATAAGCTGTTACGAGACTAAACTCCACAATAAATTTTTCCAGTTATAAGAATAAATAATAATAAAATATATTTTCAGTAATTAAATTTAAAATTTATAATTTATCTTATATTCTTTTATTACGTTTATTTAAGTATTTTACGGTTTTCGATATTAATAAATATTATATCCCGTATTATAAAAAACTTTATTAAAAATTGAATTTCATCGAAAATACAAATATTCCTTTTACGATAATCTATTATATTATTATAACCAAAATAAATTTAAATTATGGGCGAAATATTTTTAGTTTTTTTATAAAACCTATTAATAATTAATTTCTGATTTAAACGAGTTTTATAATACGTTAAGTTAATAAAGTATCGGCTATATTTTTGACGCATTAAAATCGGATAGAAAACGTTTACGTATTTGGGACAAAGATTTTTGCGATAATAAATTTTTTTCGGTCGACGTTAATTTGCGCAAATTAAGGCCGGTATCGAATCGGGCGCGTTTACCTTTAATTTGCGTTTTTAAGATAATGAATAAGACTTTATAAATAAAATTAAACTTGATGTAATTACGTTTTAGATTTTATTTTTCAACTTAAACGGTTAAATTTATTTTTACTTTTTTTATAAACCGTTTTATGTTGTAGTAATTAAAAATAAGTAATTAAAGTTAAATAATTAAAATAATAAAAAGTTGTATAGCTTGCTGATATATATAGATTGGTTATGTAGCACGTTATATTTTGAATAAATAATAAAAAAGTTAAAATAAATTTTTGTTAAAATAGAAAAAGCTTTATTATATATATGAAAAACAATCTTAGGTTTTTAAACCATAAAAGATAATAAAAAATATAAATAACAACGCTTAAAAGTAAGAATCGTAAAGGTGCTAAATTAAAAAAGAGAAAGTATAACGTTTATAAGAAACGCGGATATATTCCGCCTATTTTGAAAAAGATCTTTTAAATTTAAATTAATAGAATACGTTATAACTAAGTAATTCAGCTTTGTTTTTATCTGGTAATAAAAGACTAGCCGCGAAATATTAAGGCGGGAGGCTTATAAAAAACATTAACATTATATTAAAACTTTAATATCAAGTATATAAACGTACTGTAATATTAGAAAATAAAATGTATTCAAAAATTAAACCGTCCTAGAAAATTAAATATATACCTAAATATAATTAAAAATATATAAAAAGAACTACTACTAGTTACGTAATAGTTTTTAAATCCTATTAAATACTAAAATTTACAACCGTTATAAAAAACAAAAACCTTTTAATTTTTTATACGCATTCGGATATCTTTTTTAAAATTGCGAATTTATTTGAAATTTAATACCTTTAAAATGAAAGTAATATATACATTTAGGTATTAATAAATTAACTTTTCATTTAAAATAGTATTCGCCGCAAGAACTGTTATAAAACGTCACGGTCTTAGCCTTGCTAAATTGCTAGATAAATGAAAGGCGATTTCGACGATTAAAACAGTTTTATCACTATAGAAAGTTATAATATAAAATCTTAAAATTCTGGCTAAAAGTAATAGCGATAGAAATTCGGCATTAAAGGGGTAACTTTATAAAGAAATTTAATGTTATTAAAGATAGTGGAAATTAATATTAAAAGATAATTTCTTTTTAAAAAGAAATTAAATTAAATGGTAGTTAACTTCTTAAATTCTGTATTTTAATATAATATATTATATAAAGAAGCTTTATAAATATTCAACTTTTATTGTTGTTAATATTTTATAAATAATTAATTTAACCTAAATATATTCTCTTTCGCTAATCGTATTTGCAGCCTTTAAGTAAATAGACGTAATATATTATAGCTTATTATTAACATTATATTACTACTTTTTCCTTTTAACATTCTTACGACGTCTACTATAATAACTATCAAGCGTATTTCTTTATTATTACCTCTTTACCACGTTAGAAAATTTATTATTTCTCGTAATAAACCTTCTTTGTATTATTAAACTCGTATTTTAATTGTTTAAAAACGTAGAACCGAGTTATCATAAAATCAAGCCTTATAGCACCTTAATACGCGTTTTAAAACGTCTTATAACACGCTTACCGACGCATTTTATAAGATATATTTGAACGGTTTATATCTAGAAAAAAAAAGATGATATATTTATATAAATAATACTTTCAAACATTCAAAATTATTTAATTTAATCTGTAATTATCATAATAACAACATAATTTTCTAGATTTTATATAAATAGAATCCAAATTTTTACTTATAAATTATTCCTGTATGTTGGGATCTATTGCGTTGGTATGCACTTGATTGGTTGATCAGTGCAACGCGTACCTTAACGCGTTGGCATTAAACTTATACACAGTATCTATATCTAATATTTCTGAATATAATATAAATTATTCTAATCCGTTCCAGATAGTATTAATAATATATACACCGTTATACTAACAACTTTTAATGAAACATTACGTATCTTTATAACGTGCCATATATAGAAGCGATAAATCTATATAAGCGAGAAACTTTCTTAATTATTTCAACTATTTATTTTTAATCGTCCATTTTTTAATCCTAACATTATGTAACGTCTTATAAAAAAAGCCGCGAATAAATTTACTTATTTAAATTAAAAACCGAAATCCACATGTTAATTATAAATGTCTTAATTCTATTTATAAAGTTCTATATTTTATTTTAATATATCATTTTATCGGTAAATACGCCCGAGCGGAGATTATTTTGCCTTTGCAGAGATTAACGCCGACCGAAAGAAAATCGATTATCGACCGAATTTTTCACCTCAATACGTAAACGTTTTTTATTCAACTTTAGGGTGTTAAAAGTATAATTAATATATCATTAACCCAGTACGTTACAAAACTCGTCGGAATTAATTAGGCGTCGAATTCTATTAAATGCTAAAGACCTTTAAACACGTTTAAAGCGGAAAATCGATTATTAACGAATTTTATTTAGAGATTTAGAAAATTTCATAAGTAATGCGAACTTATTCGATTATAAATTAAATATAATAACGAAAAAAAAAATTATAATTTCGACAAAACTAAATTTTTAATAAAGCTTTTTATAATAACGGGTATAATAATCACTAATCTCAAAAACGTAAAAAATCTAAATAAACGTAATAAAAGAATAAAAAATGAATGATAATTATTTAAATTATTAATTTTTAAACTTAAATTATACCGTGATTTATTATTATAATATATAGCTTTTTATATTCTATTATGGCCACAATTTGTTATTAATAATTAAAGAAAGGATTATATTAACTAATACCAACTGGATAATAAATTAATTAAGTTTTAAATAAAGTTAATATTTAAATCCGTATATTTAAACGCGTACGAAAAATTCGAAAGGTTCTTTTATTTTTAACGGTTTCGGAAATTATTATTCGATATAATTCCGAAAGTATTAAGTTAATAATAATATTATTACGTTTTATATAACCACGTATTTAACTTATCGGTTTTAACCCTTGAATATATAAATTTTCTTTTTCGTATTTATTTACAGTATATTAAAATTTTAATATAACGTTATTATATTTATATTACCAAAAAATACTTTCTTGCCGGGTTTTACGATACCTTTTAAGCTATTTTAATACCGATAATATTAAATATAAATTTCCTAAAGTGGCTTTATTTCATTTAAGTTTAATAATGTTTTCTCCGCATTAAAGGTTTCTTTAGTTATATTTATATTCATCCTTTTCCGGTTAAACTCCGCCGATTCTATTTTACCTTCCGCAAAGTCTTTAAAAATATTTATGAAGTAATAAAATAAGGATAATATTTAACAAAAATAAATAAAGGTTATTGAGATAATTCGTTTATATAAATATTTAAATCGGTTAGATATATAATAGAAGATTATATAGTATTATTATATAAAATCGCTCTATTTTAGAAAATAAACGTTTAATTACGCGAAAGAAATTATATTTTAAATGGATGTAACACAATTAAAAATAAAGTTTTTTTTTTTTAAAAAAAAGGAATATTTATTATATATAAAGCATATATTTTTTTTTCTCAAAAAAAGGTGGCTAAAAAATACAATTATCAATAATTAAAAAGAATTGTCGTAAAAAGGTTAACACGAAGGAACGGAAACATGGCGTTCACGGTAAGCCCGGATATAATACGCATTCTTATAAACAAATTATAAATATATTTAGGTAAAAAGAAATCTAATTAATTTGAACTAATATAATATATTGTTATTAAGTTAATTATATGTTTTGTTGCGAAACGCCAAAAAGCGGCGGCTTATATATGTGTTTCGCTTATTCATATAAGCGCATTATACTAATATCTTTTCAGGTCTTTAAAAAAAGATTGTAACTAAGTTTTTTTACATTTTAATATTCGTAATATATTGCTAAAAAATGTAATTAACGCGTTACAAGGTTAATTAACCTCCTTAAATTTTTGATAATTAATAAGAATTCGAAAATAAATAGGTTCGTCTAATATATTATTATAATAAAACTCTAACACGATTAATAAAGACTATTACGCTACGAAATGGGCTGAAAAAATGGTAATATAATATTACTTCAAATTCTTTTCATCGAAGTAAAAAAGTTATTCTTAAAATAAAAACGATTTGATTTTAAAATAAAACCTTTAAGCAAAACCGTTAAAGTACTTGTTGCGAAGACTGCCGTTAAGATTTATATAAATAAAAAAATTAAACTATTTAAAAAATTATTAATTAATAACTCATTACCAAAAAAGGGACCGTCGAAATTGTCGAAAGCCGCAAATATATTATTAGCGTCTAAATTGTTATATAAGCACCTTTGAAGCTATTCTTACCAATTCAGAATTCGATTCTACAATTTTAACCGTGAACGTATTCAAATTCCCTTTTTAAAAAAAAACATTTTCATTTAAAAATAGAAATAATAAAGAATAAAAAAAAACTTTGTTTTAACCATCACTATAAATAATTAACGCGGCTTGGCCGGTAACGGCCTATAAATAAAATCCTTGTCGACAGTATTCTGCTATTTACTACTCTTTTCGCTCTTATATTTAGGTTACGATAATAATAATAACTACGACGGTCGTAGAAATAACAGAGGAAATAACAATAGTTTCTTTTTATTTTTAAGCTTTTTATTGTTATTCGATTTGGATACAAATTTTAATTTCGATTTAAATTCGAAAGAGAATGCGAATAATTGAAATAATATTAACCGAAAACAACGTTATAAAAATTACGATAAAGGCCCTGTTAAAAGGTATAAAAAGAGGCGTAAAGGAAAGTTAAAAAACGGATAATTTGCGTTAAAAACGTTTTAATCTTATTTTTAAACGGGAAAAATTATTTAAAGCTTTCGACGACTAAAAGCTTTACAAAAATGTTTTAAACATCGCATTTAAAAAATTAAGTCACGGAAAAGAAAATAGAAGGTTTTATATTTAATAAAATTTGCCTAACGAAGGTAATTGTGAAAATCATTTATCAAGTACCGTTAAGCCTTATTACCGGAATTTAGAAAAAGGACGAAAATATTAAAAACTTTCGGTAAAGGCTATATAACGATTAAAAAATTCGTTAATATTTGTTCAAAAAAATTAAGTGAACAACGTTATGACGGCCAAACCTTAATTAATTTTATTACGAAATTTTAAAAAATAATCTGAGACGTTAAAACCTGCGCTATAAAGTTAAGTAAAAACTAGCAGATTTCGATAATTTTAACCGTTGATATAAATAAAATAAGCGATTAATGTTATATAATCAATTCCGTATGTCGAAAAACGAATTATATATTTTTATCGTTCCATTAACGGTTTTAAGAATAAGTTTTATTATTGCGTTAAAAAACCTAAAAGCGGAAATAATAACGATAAGCTTAAAGGCTAAAACTATAATACGAAAGATCGAAATAATAAAATCAATAAAAAGGAAAATTCATAACAAGCCTTTATAAAACGTTAAATATAAGCCCTTTTATAAAAACGATAAAAAGTACGGCTATTTATTAAAAAATTACGAAAAGCTTTAAAAGAAGCTAATGAAACGTTTGGCGTAATAACTGACATAATAATAATAACCGCAGGTTTAATAACTTTAATAGTAATAATACGAATAATTAATTAAGTTAATTAAAGTCGTATAATATTTAACATAAATTTAACCATTTGTAGAATTAATTTCAGAAAATGTATTAAGCTGGTTATCTTCTAGAAATTAACCAAAGTGAAATAACTAAAGTTAGAAACCTATTTAACACAACGATAATATTATAAAACCTTTTAGTAAATAATTAGATGTATATTAAAAAGCATTTACGGCCTTGCGCTAGCTTTATTACGTAAGGAAACCGCATTAAAAAAGTTCGTAAAAAAGTCGTTCGATAATAATAAGGAAACAAAGTATATTCGAAAAAACCTTACGTTATAATCCTTTAATTATATAACGTATAAAACAAAACCGCAACGGAATTTTCTTAAGTTTAAAAGTTAACGTCTTTATAACGAATAACATTAAAAGTTATTTTTCGAAATGATCGTTAAATAGCCGAAATAAGAGATTTCTAATTAATACCGAAAAGGAATTTATTAGGTTTAGGTAATTAATAAAATTGATTAAAACTTAAAAAAGTTTAAAGACAAATATAACTCTATAGTCTTACGATATATACTATATATATCGTTATTCCCGTTACGTATATTCTCCGGCGAGGTTTTTTATAGATACGAAAAATACCTTAATAAAAACTGCTTGATTAAAATAAGGGAACGAAATTAATAGCAAAAATAGTTTTAAAAAAGGCATCCTTTTTCGGAAATATATTTCTAAAAGACTTTCTATAAAATATATTAACGAAAACTAATAGAAATACGCGTTAGGGAGTTTAAAGTAAAATAAACGATATATAAAAAACCTTTTAACTTTTTGTAATTAATAAGAAATTATAACATTAAAACTTATTATAAAGAAACGCAGTTATAAGAGCACCGTTTATATTACGTTAAGGATAAAACGATTAAAATAATCTCTTAAAATAATCGTACAATAAATGTAAAGGAAAAACGTTTACCCGTTAATTTACAAAATCTATAACGAAATTAAAATAAATAAAATTCGTTCGAAAGATTATTAAAACCGAAAAACGTACGCTAAAAGGTCATTTTAATATAACGTCAAATAAATTACGACCGTTACTATTGACAATAACGTTGATTTTTACTGTAAATCTAAAATATATAAAATTAAACAAAAAATTTATAATAAAAGTTTTTATTTCTTTTTAACGAAAGTAAAAATTAAAAACGTCTTAAAGTATAAAAGTCTCAAGTTTTTCAATTTTAAAAAAAATAAACCATTTAAATTAAGCTTAGGTAAGATTTTTTATACTACGGAATAAATTAAATTAATCACTTTTAATTCTTAGAATTGAAATTAAAACAGTATTTTAAAAAGAAATGTTAACAGAATTTAAAATAACGCCGGCGTCAGAAGTATTTAAATATATATTCTAAGTTTTAAAATTACGTTATAAAAATAAGTATTTATACACTTAACTATACATGATAATTTACGATCAAAAATATTATACCATTAAACTTTTATAGTTAAACGATAAAAACTAAAAACAAAACAAGTAAGCCGAATAACGGATATCTACGAATTATCGGCAATCGTTATATAGTTTTAAAGAACGAGAATTACCGTTTTAAACTTTAAAAAATAAAAATTACATAATAGCAAAAGCTTCTTTTTTAAAGTATTAAAGCGAACATAATTATAAGTTTAACTATTAAAGGTCGGTCGTTTCCTTATTATACTATATATGTAAATTTATAAAAAAATTCATATATTAAAAAAAGAATTGTTTTATCTAGAAAATGTAATGAAATCTTTATTTTCTTAAATACAGCGTAAACTACGTTTTTAAGCTTAAATAAAGTGTAGAAATATTTATAACGACAGTAATAATATCGTATTAAAGAACTAAACCAATAATAAAACGAAAATTACTAAACGAAAACACAATAAACCAAAAAAACTTAAACAAAACTTAGAGGATTATGAAGCTTTTAAGGAATGTTTTAAAATTATAAAAGTTTTAATTTAAAGAAATGTTAACCTGTATTTAAACGTTTATAGCTTTGATTTCGTTAACGAATCGGAAAACTATTTTAACGAAATTTTAAAGAGTTATATCGTTATTTAACAGAGGTAAGAATAAATATATATAAACAATATATACAACGAGAAATTAACCATATTTAACCTTAGTATTAATAAATCGAAATTTGAAAAAAATATAAAAAGCTTTAAATAAAATAAGTAATTTAGAATTATTAATTAAGAATATCGAAAGAAAACCTAGAACGGAAAACCTATACCTTTTAACTTAGTAACCCAAATTATTAAAAGTTACTGAAAAATTATTAAATAAATGTTAAAAACAATTATAAATACCGTACGTATAATATATTATTATATTTATGTAATCTTATTAATCGCTATAATATAGTATTTATACTAAATCAATCTATATTTTCATAATAACTTTAAGAAAGATATTTTTATAAAACGTTTCCCTATATTACAGGAATATTTCGATATTTACTTAAATAAATCATAACTCTTTAATTTTAGACCGCAAAAAAGTATCAAACTAATAAACCGTTTTTACGGGTTAAAACAAGCCGTTACTGCATAACGAAGAAAAATTTCCAGGCGATATTTATCAAGCAAAATCTCCGGCAGTTAGCATCCAGTAACGTAATACATATAAATAAAAAAACTCGACATATAATTATTTTATATATGGATAATTTCTCTCTTTAAAGGGGACGTAACTGTGTAAACAAAGTTGAATAAAATAATAGATTGCTACTTTAATTCCTTGGCTTTATTAAACTTATTCCCTTCGCAAACTACGTTATCCCGCTCCTATCCACGGCGACTTTTGTCGAGGTTTTAAGCGGTCTTCGTAATTCGGTACAACCGGATAAACTATCGCTTATAACTTGTTTTATATCAATCCAAAATTTAAATTTGAAATTTTCAAGTTTATTTTTTTCTTTTTTTATTAATTTCGCCAATAATTTCTTTATAATCGTTATACTTTCTGTGAGCCAGTTTTATAAATATTAAGTACGATTATTTTCGTAAACTAAATCGCATTTAAGATTAAAAACTGGAACCGATTGTCTTTTAAAAAAAAAGCTTAAATCGCTAATTTTAATTCGTCCGGTAAATTTATATAAATTAGATACCGTTAATAAAACGGTTTTTGTAATAGCTTTACGTTTACAAATTCTTAATATCGTAGAGCTGGATTACTTAATATACTTTTTGAAATAATTCGAAAGTTTATAAAAATATTTAAACCGTAAAATTAAGAAAAGTTTAAAAAAAAATAGTCACCCCTTATACACACCTAAAGTTTACAATTAAACTTTACTTTTAGGATTTGTATTTTAAATTTACGGTATAAAACTTAGTATCTTTTAAATTATATTAACTTTACCGAACCGCAAAAATTAATCGATAAAAAGTATATTAAGTTTCAAATTTATTTGTGATTAAATATTAATCCGTTACAAGATAATCCTTGATAAAATTAAGGTATTAATTTATTTTAATCGCTAAAATTATGAATTATTTATTTTATTTATAAATACTACGTATAATATTTATCGTATAAGTTTTATAGTACAATAATTCTTTATATATTTAGATTAGCCTGAAAAATATGGCTTGGACCTATTCGTTCTTACATATCGATAATTTTCTTAATTTTTAACTTTAAACAAATTTTTATAATATATAATAAGTGTTATTATAAATAACCTTTTTATAAATAACTTTAAAACGGCAAATTAATACTTTGAAATCCGTATTATCCGATCATCCGAAACGGATATCGTTTGCATAAATTAAAAATAATATTAATAAAAGGTTAATAAATTTAAATATAAATAATATCTGGACGAAACCGATCGATTTTAAAAGAGAATTTAAATTTGGCGGCAATGAGTGCTTTCAGATACTGTCGGCTGGAGGGCTGTGTTAGGGTTAGGCAGCAGAATGCTGCCTGAGACAGCCTTTGTCCACTGGCGATCCTGTGTTACCTAATCTTATACGTAAGGGCGATTGTTTATAGATTAAATTTAACCTTTTTTAGGACTTAAAAAAATAATAAAAAGTAATTACCCCAAATTCCTACCTTCGATTAATATTATTATTAATATAGTACCACTTTTGGATTTATTAAAAACCGTAATACATTATATAAAATAATTAATTGTAATTTAAAAAGCTAATTTCATAACAGAAAGTCGAGATTTAAATAAAAGCGGTTTAAATAACGGTTTAGGAAAGAATTAAGTAGTAATTAACGATGACAAATAACTATATAAACGAAAACTCTGTCTCTTTTCTCTTATTTTTTTCGATCAAAATCTTTTTTAAACCGAAATATTTTTCGACGAAAAGAATACAAAACATTTTTAACAAAACGCGTTTGGTTGTTTTAGTAGTCGTTAAACATCCTTATTTAAAAATAAAAACCTAAAGCCGGCTAAAATAAGCTTTATACATTTTTAATTATTAATATAGAAAATATAAAATAAAAAATTAAAAAGCGGAAATAAAAATATAAACAGGTTAAAGGGAATATTAAAATTTTGAAATTTTAAAGCGGAAATATAACGGTAATACAAAATAACTAAATAATATAATACTATTATTATAAAATAAGTTTGAATTTAGAACGCAAAATTTTAAAAGTGTACGCAGTACGGATAAATAACCGGAAACGTTATAAAAGGTTTGGATTAAAGTTGAGGCAAATAATTTTAAGAAAGTACTTATTGTATTAGAAAGCAGTATGGAAAGAATTAGCGCCTTAAAAAGGGAAAACGAAATCTAGAAAGATATATATTAAAAAACCCGACCCCTTGAAAAGCAGAAAAAGCGAAAAGGAAAGTTAAGCTATCTCAGTTGCTTAAAGAAAAGGAAGTAATACGTAATACCCTTAATAATTTCAATAGTTTGTTATATTTATCATTTTTCGGACTTTTTTAAAGGTTATCCGAAAAAGAAAAAAAGCCGTTACGGCTTATTTAACAACAGCTCTTCCAGCTCCAGCAGCTTAGATAACTTTAGCAAATTAAGTATACTACTAAAAAAAGAAAAAAAAATTTAAAAAGTTTAATAACGATGCGAAATTCCGTTAAAAACGTTTCAACTTTTCTTTAAATAAAAAGAATTACTTACTAGGTTAAGTTAATTAAAAGCTTTACAATAATAGCCTTAATTTTACATCAAGAGCTTTTTTATAAACATGATATAAAATTGAAGCAAATTAATTAATTATATTTCATAAAAACTATTTCCAAAACTTATAAACAGAAATGCTTTTAAAGTTAATTAAAATTATTAAAAAGAGAATAGAAATGTTAAGAACTTTACTGAAAATTTATATATCGATAAATAAGGTTTAACAAAGGTCGTTTTGAAAAGACTTCAGCAAAAGTATATAGGATAGAAAAAAACTTTATATAATTTATTATTAAGTTCTAAAAATTATTAAAAATACAATAAAGGCATATAATACAAAACTTAAAACAGAGGAATATAATAGCATACTTTTTATGATTATAAAAAACCGTATTAGGAGTTCGTGCAAAACGATATAATTAATACCTAAATAAACGGAGCCTTAGTTTTAATAGTTAATTTACAATTTTAATAACAAATTTTATAATAATATTAATAATAAGAAAAGAACGAGAAGTTTTATGACGGTAAAAAAGAAAAAGGTAAAGGAATTAATAATAACATTCGAAATAATAAGCCCGTATAAAATAAAAACGAAAATCTATTTGTTTTAATTATAGCAAATACGAATATTTAGTAAAGAATTGCCTTAAGCTATAAAAGGAGAAGGACGGTAAAAGGAAAAAAAACAAAGCGAGGTTAACGTTAAGGGAATAATAATAATCAAAGTAATAACTTTTATAATCCCTGTAACGGTTAATAAAAAAGGGGCCAATTTATCCTTAAAGCCCTGCAAACCTTGTACTATTTTAATAACGGAATATGTAATGCTTATATTAATAAATAACAATTTTAGACTTTTATATAGCGGTACGGTAATATAACTTAGAAGTTAATTATCATAATTAATATTATTAAACTTGAAACGTTTGAATGCTTTAAAATAAACATTATAATAATTAATTACCTTAAAGCTTTTATGATTAAACGCTTTGAGGAGATTGCTGTAAATAATTTTTGTAAGGCCCTTTAAAGAATAGTTTAATAAATAAATATTTTAAAGCTATAACCGTTAAAAGTCTTGAAATAGTTGTTATTAAAAGTGGAATATTTTTATAAGTTTATTTATTCGGAAAGAAAGATAAAGATAAATTATTTTAGGATTTAAGAATAAATGTTAATATTATAAATGTTATTTCAGATTTTGAAAAAATATATAGTGTTAAATATTAAGTTAAAAGGTATTAATATTATAATAAATATAAACTTTATAATCAAAATTTCCGTTAGGATAATAAAGTAACTTTTAAAAGGTTCCCGTAAAAAGAATAACGAGATTATAATAAAATAGATATTATATATTACCAATTTTTTCAAAGATATTTATTTCAGAATTATATTATAAAAAAGGCCATTTTTATATAACAATATTTTAGTAAATTTTAACGGGGTTCAGGTAATAATAACGAACCTATTTTGGAAAGAGTTTTTTAATAGGTTTATAAAAAGTTAAAATTTATTTTTAGGTACAGGATTTTATAAAAGATAATAATTATTAAATAAGATGCGTAATGGAAAAGGTACTTAATAAGGACGATAATGACTTAAAATAAATATTCGTTAACGTTTTCAGAAATAAAAAAGTTTATATGAAAACCGAAATAATAAAATAAAATATTTTTAATACCGCGCTAATGCGACTATTTTAATATAAAACGATTAATTTGAATTATTAGAAGGTTTATAGGAATAAATATAAATCTTAATAAAATAAAAGTGCTTTTTTATAGAACGTATAACGTAAAGAAACTGTTGAAAATTTATTTATAAACTTTTAACGATTGGAATAATATGTAAAAAAAGTTATTTAGTATAATAGAAGCGTAGTTAAGCCTATTAATACTAAAGAAAATAATTATTTGGGTTTTATTATTAACGATTTATTACGCTTTAAAAAATTTATTTGTTTAAAGGTAAAAACAAAATATTGAATTAGGACGGGGAGAATCGGTCCTGATTAGTACAAGATCGAAGAGCGTGTTACGAGTGAGCCCAGGGTTTAAAAGATAATGAAGGCAATGCAAGCTGTATTCTGGTGTTGAGACCGGTTTGAAAGCAAAAATTATAAAAGGTAAGTAATAATGTTTTCGGTGTTACGCCCGGCGAAAAGAACCGTTAAAAATATATAGGGGGTGTTAATTAATCGATTAATAAGGTTATATATTTAACCTTATACCCTGCTTTATTTTAACTTTTTTTTCAAGATAAAATTATTTTTAATTTATTTTAAAAAATAATTAAATAGAAATTTAACGTTATTAACCTTAACCCCACAAAATATATATAAAACTTATTAATTAATTTAATTACTGTTTACGTAACTTATTCTTTAATTTTTTTAACTTAAGATTTCGTTTTTTGCATTTAATTAAATTTTCGCGTTATTGAATTTTCTTTTTTTCCTTTTGTACCTTATTTTCTTTTTCCTGTTTAACGATCGAAATTTTATATTTGGGCTAATTAGGCTAATTTTAAAAAGAATATGGTTTTAATTTTTGTATTATTATTTTATAAGTATTTCTTACCTATTTATACGGTATATTATACCGGCCTTTTATTATTACTTCTACTTATTAATTATTTACGGCCGGTTAAAGCTTATATTTCGGTTTTAAAATAAGCTTAAAAGGTTATATCGGTAATATATTTTTAGGACAAATAGGTTATAAAAAAGGTATTGAAATTATAATAATTCGTAAAATTAATTCCTTAAGGTTTTTTTATTATTATTAAAAGGAATTAAATTTAATTATCGATTAATTTTAAAATTTAGAATTTTATTAATATTTAATTTTTTATTGTTATATTTAAATGGGGATAAAGATTTGCCAAATTATAATTTTACGGGCCTTAAAATATCGTTTTTCCTTAATTTAAGTTTAAAATATTTTTTAATTATTTTTTTCCATATTATTTTGTATAATAACTTTTTTAAATAATACAAATTTACTTTATTAACCTGGATTACAAATAATAAAATAAAACGCGTAAATAATTTACAAAGTATAAATCCAAAATATATTTTAAGATAATATATTAACAATCGTTATATATATAAACGGGTTATTAAAAACTAAATCCTTTTAAACCTTTTAATATTTTTGCAAAAATAATTTAATACACTTTTCGAATAAGCTAATATTAAAAATTATAATAATTCGTTTTAATCGGATATATAAAATATTAACTTTATAACCTTGCATTTTGTTATCGATAAATATCTTAACTTAAATAATAAATTAAATATATTTAAAATTATGAACCCAAATTGCCTTTTTTATTTTATTAAACATCATAATAATTTAATTTTTATTAATTACTTTTCCGGCTTTTAAAATAAAGGTTATAATTCCGGATAAAGTATTTATAATAATTATTTAAATAATAATAATAAAATATTAAAATCGTAAATATTTTTTATTTTGCATAATTATTAAAATCTGCTATAATCCGGCCGATACCGCATTACTTTAAAATCTATCGGCCTATAAAAAAGGTAAAGTGGCCATTTATTATAAACGGCTACCACCTTTATTATATAAGACAATAACAATAAACCAATTAAAATAAAGCTTTAAAGGTAATATTATAAAAAAATAAAGGTTACAATTTTTATTATATATCTTACGCAATATACGGTTTATATCTTTAATATCTTATATAAATACATTAACAAATTAATTTAAATTTTCAGAATATGATGTATTTAAATTTTTAAATCTTTCGTTTTTACCTTATATAATACGCTTTTTGGACGATAATATTATAACTAGTATTAGATTAATCAGAATATGCAGGTATAATTAAAACGATATATAATAATTAAAGATAATAATAATAATAAATAAAAGTAATATATATTATATAGGTATATATAGATATAAACATAAATATATTTAAATATAAGTATATAAAAGTATAGGCAAATTATAAATATTAAATTATATAAATATAAAAATTTGTTAAAAAATAATACCGAATTATATATATAATTAATTAAAAATATATAAGGTTAATATATTAAATTTTGTTATAAAAAACGTATACGTCAAGGAAATTTTTAATAATTTTATCCGATATTATATAAAAAAAAATATAATCGTTAATACGTTTTTTTAATTAATTATGCAATTATTTCTGTATTTATACTTTTTTTGTAACTTTTTTTTTTATAAATTATATTAATTTCTTTTTTCCGATTACATTTATTTTTAAAATTTAATATAGATTTAAATATATATATAATTATTCCCGTCGTTTTAATTAATTTATTATAAATTTTCGTAAGTTATTAAACCTCCGTAATACCTAAAGTTCTCGTAAAAATGCAAACTTAAATAAATTTATTAACCTTATAAAAATATTATTTATTAAAAGATAATTCAAACTAAGTACTAAGTTATTGGGTTTTGATAATATTAAGCGCGTCAATCGCAAAATTAAGCAAAATATGCGTAAATTTAAACATATTTTTACTTAACGTTATAAAGTTCTAGCTATATTAAATATAACCATATTTTTTAAATTTGTAATTTATTATACCGATAAAACCTTAAGTATTAATCGGGGTATTAAGTTTTTATATAACTTTAATAATATCCGTAAATTTTAAAATTTAATATATCGCCGGATATTTATTTACGAATTAATTTCTTTTTTTAATATAAATTTTATAATATAACATTTATTTAAAATACTTTATTATTTAAAACACCGGTTATAAATAATTTATAAATTTTTAAATTTTAGCCCTTTTAATATATATTACCGTTAATCGAAATAATAAAAAGTTTAATACCTAGCTTAATTTTAGGAATTATCAAGTAAATAACCGGTAGCCGCCGATTAATATCCGTTATACCTTTACCTTTTAAAATGTTTTAATTTTATAATATTATTTCGGGGCTTTTATTAACGGTTTCGATTATTCCAGCAAATTTGCGTATTATTAATCGGTTCCTTAAGCCATTTTTAAATATCGGAATGTTATATTTTTTTAACTTTTAAATTAGGCGTTAACGGGAATTAATTTAATTCTAAAATAATTAAGATATTATGTATTACGTAACGTTTAAGTATATTAAAGTAAATATTTTTTATTTTTTTTAATATTTTTAATAAAATTTTATTAATTAATATAAAATATTTAAAGTTATATTTATTAGTTTGGTCGCTGGTTTAGTTACCGATTAATATATTCAATAACAAATCGAAGTCGAATACTTTTAAGTAATTATAAATATTTAATTTAATATAATCGTTATATTTTTAAACAAAGGTAAAAAATTACCGTTTTATTTTATATTTATCGAAATATTTCGGGCCGGGTTTATAAATTCTTTATATTATTATTTGCTAAAAACATTCGGTATATTATTAACTTATTTATTTAAGTTTTTAAAGTATTTAATGTTATCCCGTACGAATTGTATTAACGATAATATTAAATATTAAAATAGCCCGACTAATATAATATATATTTATTTTTCAAGTATTAATCGATTTCGGGATTTTATAAAGAATTTTATATTAATTACGGTAGGTTTATCGAAAGTTATAAATATACCTTCCGGAATAATTAGTTCGAAAATTTTAAAACGAATTACCGACGGTTATTATAAATAAATAAAAATATTCGTAACAATATTTATCCGAAAATAAAAATATTCGATAAAAATTAATTTCGGAATAAAGTTAAAAGATATATTTTTGATTTTTAATACCGGGTAAATATAATTAAACGTATTAATTATAAGTAAAGTATGGTAGGTATTATGGAAGATAATAATGGGTAAGGTAATAATAGGGCGTAATAAACTTTTTATATTTTAATTTTTCGTAATTAATTGCGTTAATTCTTTTCGGTTTTTTTATCCGTTCGTTTCCGTTATATTACTGTTGTTTACGATTACGTAATTCTCGAGTCGATTATTAGGTATCTGCATTTTAATATTTATTTTTATAAATTTTTAAAATTTAAGTTATTAATTTATTAATAATTCGATATTAATAATATTAAAGGTATCCGATATTTTATTATCTGGTTAATCTGTAAATGGTTTTATTTAGTTATTTTTTTATAAATTAATCGGCTTTTAATATTTTTTTCATTTTTATAAATTATTTTAATTTATTAATAAAAAACTTTTTTATGATTTCGTTTTATTATTTTCTTTTAAATAGTAGGTATTTAAATTAATAATATTATTAATTAAATAAAGGTTTATTTAGTAATATTTAAACTTTATATTTTTGGATATGTTTATATATTAAGGTATATTATATGATAATATTAGGTTGTTTATTTTTAATGGTTTATTTTTTATTTTGTTTTTATTTTCCTAGTTTGATAGTTTGGTAATCTTATGACGTTAATTAGTAATAACTTTGGTAATCTCAATTACCTTTTTAATTTTCCTTTTTAAAAGCCGAATTCTTTAAGTAATTAAATTGTTTTTCGGGATATTAGGATTTTATATTATAATCTTCCATATCGGCAAAATTATTTTGGTCGGTAAAAGCGCTTTTTATCCGTATAGCAATTTATACGGGCTTAGGTTGTAATTTTTTATAATGGTATTATCGGCGAAGACCATTTTAAGTAAAAACTTAATTTATCTTTTGCCGGTATTATTCGTTACTTTTATTAAAATTTTAACGATCGGGACGTGTTTTTTTTTAACTAGGCCTTATCGTTAAACGGTATACATAATTTCGATCTTTCGTTAGATCTTGAATATATTATAAATTTTAATTATTTCGTTTTTGTTTTTAAAATTATTATTTATTTTAATTTTAATCGGAATACCGTATCGGTAAAAAATGTATTTATTTAAGAATTTTTTAATCGTTATTAACCTAATAAAATTCAGGATTTTAGTTTTTAAATAATCGGATAATTTATATCTTATTTCGAAAATAATCTTATAACCGTTATCGTTAAGTATAAATTAAATATCGATTATTTAAATAATAATTATATTAATAAATTACGAAAAGCCGGAACTTTTTTCGCACCGTCGATTAACTACCTTTTAATATTTTATATACGCCCGTACCGTTTTCCGAATATGGCCAAATAATTTTCGTTAGTAATAAAAAGCTGTTATGTAACGATAATTCGAATTTTGTCTTTTATAATTATTATTTTTATAATATTACCTAATTACCGCAAATTATTTCCGTTCGGTATCGATAATTTTACGGTTACCGTATTGTTTATTCGCTTTGCGTTATAAAATACCGTTTTAAATAAAATAATTTAACGTTTTAATTTTAAAAGCGGCTTTCTTTTATTAAAGTTTTACGCAGCCGATTAGGAAATTTTAATATTGTAAAGAATTTAACGTATTTTTGTAATCTTTTAAACTAATTTTTAATAATAAATCTTTATTTATCCGTTTTAATAAAAATTAAAGTTATACCGGTTAAGATAAGGTTAAATTAAATAACGTTTAGCTGGATATTAATAAAATTATCGCTTTTTTTTATTAATTATTTAACGCGTTAAAAGCTTTAAGCGGCTTTCGGAACAAATTATTGGTGGTTAAATTCTTTTTGTTAAAAATATGTTTAATTTCGGAATTTAATATCTTTATTTCGGTAATTTAATAAGTAAGTATAACCTTAAGTAAAAAATTTAGGAAATTATTAATTTATATTATTAATACCTCGGCGTCGGTTTTTAACATAAATCGGATTCCGTAAATATAGTTTCGGAATTTTCTTAAAACCTTAAAAATAATTCGATATTTTAATTTTTTAATATCGTAATTTAACTTAACGCCTTTTTCAGTATTATTTTCGAAACGCGTAAAATATTTAATATTATTAATTATTTAATTAAGAATATTTTTAAAGCCGTTTTTAATCCTATTTATTTTCATAATAATTTTGCTTACAGTAAAATTATAATTTAAAATAAGTAAGGTTAAAGTAATAATAATTATTTTTTTTATATCCTTTATAATACGGTTTTAATTAGGTTTTTAAATAAAAGGTTAATTTTTTCGGAATAAACTTATAAAGGGTTCGGTTTTAATAACGATATAAATACTAAAAATCCGGTAATAAATAATGATATTTAAAAAAGTTTTAACTTTCGAAACGTTTTTATATAACGGGATTTTTTGAATTTTTCTACCTTAATTATATCCGGTCGCCGTTTATTCGTTTCGTAAAGAAATCCCATTATAACGGTTATTTCTTAGCATTATTAAGATTTTTTTATATTAATCGATATATTAATAAGTTTATATTTAAGAAGGATTTTGTTTATGTTAATAATATACTTATATATAAATCGCTAAATCCCGGAAAAGATCTTTTTGTCGTTATATCTTATTTTTAGGCCTTTGATACCGACATTGTCGATAAAAGGTCGGGTAATATCGGGCATCAAATCGTTAAAAATCTTTTTTATGACGCGGCAAAAATGAGCTATAAAGTTAATAAACCTTATAAGTATATTAATATATTTAAAAAATTTTAGAGATATTACGAAAATAATAAAGTCTTTATTAATAAAATTTAATAAAACTTAATTATAACCGGAAAAAAACTTTATTAAGGTAATTAATAAACATAGAACAAAATCCGCGGAAAATTTGTTATAATTTCTTGACATAAAGGCATTTTATAAATAATAACGTTTAATTTGGTAACAGAATTAATTAATTGTAAATTACCGTCCTTTTTTTCGATAAAGAATTAGGTATTTTTATACATAATATAAAACTATTTGAATATTTTTTGTTAAATACGTATTTATAATATATCGATTAGTTTATCTTTAAAGTTAGCAAATATTATTTTGCCTTTAGTTTATTATGCTTTATAGGAAACTGTTCGGATCTTATAATCTGGTATAATATTTAATTTAATTTTGCTATAATTTTACCAATTCCAGGTTCAAACAGCCTTTTTGTAAAAAAGTATTTTTTTTAAATAAGGTCTTTTTAATACGGTTAAATTTATTACCAAATTAATTAAAAATAGATTTAACTTTTTCCTTAATAAGTTGGATACCTTATAATATGGTAATAAACTTAGGAAATAGGGTAATTAATAATATACCAGGTTTATCAATTTTTTTTTTACTTTAATTAATAACTTTTTAAACCTTTTTAAACTTTTTAACTTTTTAATCCGGGTTTCCGGGTAATATTAATCCGTTTAATGGCATATTATCGACTAAAGTTTTTTTATTTTTTATTTCGACTTATATATCGTATTACTTTATACGGTTCGATTATTATTAATATTTTGTTATATTTGGTTCCATAATATTCTATATAAAGTATATATAACTTCTTTATCGTTAAATTAACTTAAGATGATAATTTCGGTTCCAATTTATTATTTATAACCTTTTAAATTGTTTTAAGGTTTTAATTAGTATATATATTATTAATCGAAAAAACGTAAAAACTTATAACGTATTTATCCTTATCTTTGCTTATAAGCCTACTTTCGCCTATAAAGCAACTTACTATTTTACCGGCTATTCTTTTTCAGGCTCCTTATTAATACGGATATTATACGTAACTCTTCCAGTAAGGATTAAAAAAATAATAATCTTTAACGGGCCAAACTTTAAAATTCCTTTTATTACGTCCGGGTTTATATTTAACGTTATTTTCGATTTAGTTATAACTTTAAGTCCTAATATTAGTAATTACGTAACGTAATGGTTATTAACGACAAATAAAAAAATAATAATTAATCGGCCAGTTAACCAAATAAGTACCTTAATAATATCTTCGAACGAAGTCCCTTTTTAAAAATTAAAGCCTATAAACGATAACGTTTCATACAAGCTTGCGAGCCAAACAAGTTCGCGAGCCGTTTTTTAACACCTCGTAATAATAAATTTAAATAACTTAATAATAATATATCGCATTAATTTAAATTAATCGGATTCTTTTTCGCTAGACGTATTTATAATTTTTATACAAGTATACGTATTATGTCTAGGCTTTCCGTAAACGCCACATTTCCGTTTTTTAATTTTAACCTTTTTGCGATAACTTTTTTTAGCTGTTATTAGTTACATTTTTTTATTATCTCCTTTTTTTTAGGCCAAAAAAGCTTATCCCTTTTATATAATAAGTATTCCTTTTTTTTAAAGACGTTTATTTTTGGTTTTGTAACGTTTGCTTAAAATATAATTCGTTTTGCATAATTAAGTAACTTTTTCCCGAAAAAGAATATTTTCGTACAAATGCAGGAAGTTACTTTTGGTTAAAAAATTAACCGATTTAACCATTTTTTATTTTAACGAATTACCTTATTAATTTCCAATCTTTTTTTATAAATAACGTCCTTATTTCGTTACTTTTTTAATATTTTTAGGGGTTTTCGCAGGTAAGGAACGAATGGAACCGGTAAAGGTTAACAGGAAAACGGTCGGCGTAGGTATAATTAAAGGAACCTTTAATTCGGAAAGAACGATATTAAGATCGAATAAAATAAGCTTAACTTTTACGAATCCAGATTTGATATTATAGGACGTTATAGTAGCTTAAAACGTGTTATAAAAGCCGGCGAGGAAATCTTTTTTGGTAATATAGGTATAATGGTATCGTATTAAGTTTTCGATATACCGCGAATAAATGCGTTTTAAAATAAAAAAATAAAATATATTAAAAGGTTAAAATTAATGCAAAAAATATGCGGGTATATAAATTATAATAATATTATTATTAACGTAATATTTTTTAAATTTTATCGAATAATAACTTTTATAACCGTCGAGGATAAAAAAACGTTTTATATTTTTCGTACGCGTTCGAATATACTTATTAAAATGTTAGATTTATTCGAAATTTAATTTATTTATTATCCAACCGTTAATATTTAATGCCATTTTTTTAATCGTTTATTAATAATAGGTTATCGCGGTATTAAGATTTAAAATAATTTTTCCTTATTATAATAATAAATGGCGGTATAGTTTAATTTTAAAAATTAATAATCTGGATAATTATAACCTATTCTTTATTTTTTTATTACGCTTATTTAAATTTTCCACTTTTTTTGGTATTAATAATTATTATATCCGTTATTATAAAAAGCTTTATTAAAAATCCAATTTCGTCGAAATTGTAAATATCCTTTTTTTGCGATACCGTATTTCGCGATTATAATCCGAATGAATTTAAACTATTTGCAAAACGTTTTTAAATTTTCGTATAAAACCCGTTAATAATCGATTTTCCGATTTAAACGTATTTAAAGCTTTTTCGTCCGTTTAATAAAGTTCGACGCTTAATTAATTCTAACGCGTTTTATAATGCGTTAGGTTAGCAATATATTAATTATATTTTTAACGTATTAAAATCGAATAGGAAACGTTTGCTTATTTAAGTTAAGAACCTTTTGGATAATGGATTTTTTTTCGGTTAACGTTAATTTTCGCAATTAGAAAATAATGTCGGTTTAGGCGTATCGACCGTAATATCGGGTTTTTAAAGTAAATTCGGGGATATTATATATAAAATATAACTTTTTAAAGCTTAACTTTTGGTTTTATTTTTTAGCCTGGATGGTTAAATTTATCCTAAAACTTTTTGTAAAATGCTTTATGTTATTAATATTAAGAAATTAATAATTAAAATTATGTAGTTAAAATATTAATAAAAACGGTTCGCGAGCTTGTTTAGCTTGCGAGTTTATATAGAACGTTACGTATATTTGTTATATAATTAATCCATATCGTTTAACGTACGACGTAACAATAACGCTAAACTTAGCTCCGGTATCGATAACTTTATTAATTAGATCTTTGCCGCCTTTATGGCTTACTTTAATTACTAATTTAAACAGCAGGATGATATATTTAGCTAAGCTATACTACTAAACCGATAAAACTCTAACTTTTTTTTAACTTTTTACTTTATAACCGATATCTATAAAAAAAATTTTAAAAGGTTTTTTTATTTTTAAAGTTTTTAATTTTCGTATTTTAGTTTCGGTTATTTTAATTATTTCCGTATTTTTGCAACTAAATGCCTCTAAAATCTTAGCAGTTATAAAGTTCTTAAAAACTTTTTCGAAATTTGGGCAAATTTCGATTAATTCGGACTTAATAATCTTAAATTTCCTTTTAAAATTTTTTCGAATCTTTTTTTTTCAAAATTTAATTATATACTTATCGATCAAACCTTTATAAATAAAGGTATTATCCGTTTAAGTAATATCGTTTATTTAAAAGGTATTAATATTTATCCGAAAAGTATTATTTATTTAAATACCGATTTTTATATTATAAAATGCAAGTTCTTAAAATATTAAGTTATTATCGTTAATTTCGTTTTTAATTTTATTCCTTTATATACCTTTAAAATTATTTTCCTTATTTTTAAATTCTTTGGCTATTATAACGTTTTTAAGTGCCGTTAATTACTTAAAATTTTCGATTTTTAATGCTCGAAATCTTTTTAAATAACGGGTCTTTTTGCTTTTAATAAGGTCGCTTTATAATTATTTACGTAAAGGTACTTTTTTAAAAAACGGCTTTCCTTTATGGTCGACGAAATAAATTATGTCAATTTCGGTTATCTTATTTTAATTAATATTGGATTTTTATTAATTTGGTTATAAAATCGTAATATATCTTTAAAATTTAGCTTAATTAATAATATCCGGGTTAGGATTAATTAATTAATTATTAATGCTCCGGAACATGTCGTTTCGCCAATTAAACTACCGCATTTCTTTTTAAATCGGCCAAAAAAAGTTAGTAAATTATAAATTTAGTTTAAAATCTTTTTCCAAACTGAAATTTATTGTCCGATCGCTTAATTTTTTAAAATTTAAAGGATCTAAATTATGCTTAGAGTAACTTTATTTTTTAAAATTTTTTAAAAAATTGTATAACCGTCGTTAATAAATAAAATTAATTTTATAGTTTTTATGTTAACAAATAAACGGCATTTTTATATATTATATCCAAGTTTTTAGTAAAATTAATAAATACCTTAATTAAAATTATTAAAACGTTTATTATAACCTCAGTAACCGTTTCGATAATTTCCTTAACCTCGGTATTTATTTCGTTTACGGTAAGAATTTAATCGATTAAATTTATCTGGTTGGAAATTAATTATATTAATTAACGGATCGGTATTATAATTATATATTCAAAGTATTTTCTATTCTGGCGAAACGTAATATTATAATATCTGAGTTATTTTTCGGTTTTTTATTTTATTTTTAAAAGCTTGAAGGTTTTAAATTTATCGGATTTGGTTAATTTTTAATTTTTATAACGCGTTCGTAATTTCCCATATTTGATTAGTCCGATTCGATAATGATTATTGTAGACGGGAGCTTTTTTATCGTTATTATTTGGATTACTGGGCCGAATAAAGCTGATCCTTATTTTTTTAATCGATATCGAAATAAATGTTTTCGTATTATCGTTTACGTCCTTTATATTTAAAAAATGTAGGTTTATTTATAGCCTAGCCTTTAATTAGTAAAAAAGCTTTATTATAAATTATTACGTATAAGTCTTGAAGTTATATATTCTAGTTATTAATAAGTCTTTCGAAATAACCGGTTGATAACTTTTTTAATAAGCTTTTAATATATTTGTTTTTATTAATTAATTACTTTTTTTGCTTAACTTTTTTTAAAACGTTTTTTACTTTAACGGTATATTCCAGGTAGTAGTTATAAACCTCATCAGGGTTGTTCCGTTAAGCTTGCTTAATTAAAGTCCTTAATCGATTTTTAGCAGTCCGAATTTATTTTAGGTCCTGCAGCTTAAAATTTTTTAAAACGATTTTAATTATATCGTTCCATTTGGTTATTCCATTAATGAATGTTTTGACTCGGTTCCTTATATTGGTGCTATCGGTTTAAAATAGTAATTTGGCAAGTATTTCAAATTCCGTAAATTTGTATTTTTTATATAGTTTAATAATCCCCTTAACCTAATCGGTAACTTCGGTATTTGAAAAACAAAGGTCCGAATAGGTTAACGGATCTGGAAAAATCATAAAAGATAAAAGCCTATTTATAATAAATGCAGGAAAACCGTATTCGGGTTAATCGGTCTGTCCGAAAGGTATAACGTCCGGTATAAGTATTGCGAATCCTGTAAATAATTTTGAAAGGTTCTGGGCTAATATGATCTTTCGTCCTTGCGGTATATTAATAACGATTCCACGGGGTATTTAGGTGATCGTATTCTTAGCTGGCTTTAGGGATTTAATCGGATTATTATTATTCCGGAATTTAATTTTATTGGGCTTATTATTATAAAGGTTCTTTATTAATCGGTATTAAACGGTCGTATTTAAGGTAAGGTTTTAATTTTTTATACAATTAAAAAAGTTTAATATTAAAAATAATCCGTATTATAATTAAATTTAAGTAATAATTTTAAAAAGTTTCGATAAACCTTTAAAAAACTTATTAAAGTTTATCTTACATTAATTATTATTATTAATCCTTAAATTATTTAAACTTTAAAATATTATTCCAATAGAAATATATTTAAATATAAGATTAATAATTATCCGTAATAATTATTTTAGGTATAATTTTTTTTTCGGACCTAAAAAGTAAATAACTTTTTATTTATTAATCGTTTAAATAACTTTATCTTAATCAGTATTACGTCGTTAATTATTTAACCGCACCTTTTTTAACTTATTAATTAATATTTTTATTGTTAACTTAAACGCTATAATATTTAAGCTTAATAAAAAAAATTCCTAAATAATACCGCTTAACAATAACCAAACAGGATGCTGCCCGATTAACGCTAAAAAGGTCTAGAATATATCGCGTAACGTCTTTTTCTTAATTCCTATATCGTATTAAAAAACGTTATTCCTTTTTCGATATTCTCCTTTCGTATATAAAATAAACAACTTTATAACCTTATTTCTTTTTTTGTTCGTATTCGTTATCTTATCCATATCGTTAATTTTATTATCGTTATATTTATTTTAATTAATCCAAATCCTAATAACCACGTCGTTAACGACGTAATTTTAACTTTTTCAGCTTTTATTAATTACATTTTATAATTTATTTTGTTACGTAATCTTCCTATTAATGCGTATAATATTCTAAATTACATAATCGGGTTAAAACTTAAGTAATTAGGCCAGGTTTTAATACCGGTTACCGTCCGCGCTTATACTTTTTTGCCGTTTTCCGAATAAAGCTATATTTTTAAATAAGGTATCGTAGTTAAATAAATTAACAGCTTTTTTATTAATTAAAAAGGAAGTCGCATCATTATCGTAATTATTAATCGTTTATTGCAAATCGTTATCAGGTCTACATAATTGTAATCGTAATTATAATTGCGCTTTTAATCAGGACTTTATCCCTTCCGTCTTACAATCGGAAATCGAAAGTTATTTCGGCAACTAACTAAAGCCAGTTTCCTCTCCTTAACAACCAGATAAATTAGAACGGGAAAAATCGGTCCTAATTAATGCAAAATCGAAGAACGTATTACGAATAAGCCTAGGGTTTAAGATATAATAAAGGTAACGTAAGTTGTATTCTGGTGTTAAAACCGGTCTGAAAGCAAAAACTATAAAAAATGAGTGGTAATATTCTCGGGGTTGCGCCCGGCGAAAAGAACCGCTAGAAATAAATAGTGGGTGCTAACTACTCGATTAGTTAGGCTATATATCCGACCCTGCACCCTGCTCCATTTCAATATATCGAAATTCATACTTTTATATTATACTGATAATTAAACGTTTAAAAACGACCTTTTTAAAAATAAAAGATTAAAACAAAGAAATAGAATTATACGTTTAAACGGCGTTACGGAATACGGTATATTAATTATTGAAAGACTTTACGAATTTAAAGGTATTAAATTAATAGTTTTTAATTTTTATATTTAATATTTAGTTGGGGCGGGGAAATCCGGTCCTGATCAGTACATAATTAAAGAGAATATTACGATTAAGCCCAGAGTTCAAGATATATAAAAAATAATACCAGGTATATTATAGTATTAAGTCCAGTTTAAGCAAAAGTTATAAGCGATAAGTAAAAAGTGCTTTGAAGTTGCGCCCTGCGAAAAAAATTGTTCAACATATATGGTAAGTATTAACTTATTAATCGGCCGAGCTATATATCCGGCTTAATACTTTATTCTATTTTAACTTTTTTTAAAAAAGAAAAATTTATTCTTAATTTATTTTAAGAAGTAATTAAATAAAAACGAAACGTATTTAATTTATAATTTTATAAAATATATATAAAATCTATTAATTAATTTAGTTAATATTTACTCTGTTTAATTTTTAACTTTTTTAACTCAGGATTTCGTTTTTTTATATTTAGCCAGATTTTTACGCTACTTAGCTTTTTTTTTTCCTTTTATACCTTATTTCTTTTTTCTTTTCTAGCGACTAAGACCTCATATTTGAGCTAATTAGGTAAGTCTTAACGGAAATATAGTTCCGGCCGTACTGTTATAATTTTAAAAGTATTTTTTATTTAGATAAATAAAATATTATACAGATTTTCTACTATTACTTCTATTCATTAATTATTTATGACCGTTCGCAACTTATATTTTGATGCGAATATAAGTTTTTAAAAGTTACGTCGGTATTATGTTTCTACGATAAATAAGTGATAGGGCGGGTATAAGAGTTATAATAATTCGTAAAGTTAATTTTTTATTTTTTTTAATATAAAAAAGAATTAAGTTTAATTAGTAATTGCTATTAAGACTTAAGTCTTTATTAATTTTTAACTTTTTCTTAATATCGTTAATTGGAAATAAGGATTTGTTATTTTATTATTTTACGATCTTCAAAGTTTTTTTAAATTGAAATGTGAGGTAACTTTAAATTCTTGATTTTTATTTAATATAACGACGTTTTTAAATAATATAGTTTCATTTTATTATTTCAAGATATAAATAATAAAATAAAAGGCGGAAACAACTTATTAACCGTAAATTTAAAATATATTTCGGGTCTGTATATTAACGTTTACTATACGGATAGGCAAGTTACCGAAAACTAAATTTTTTTAACACTTTTAATATTTTTGTAAATATAAATTGGTCTATTTTTTAGACGGGTAAATATTAAAAAATATAATAACTCTTTTCAATCGAATATATAATATATTAACTTAATAACCTTTGCGTTAATCCCGCTTAGTGTTTTAATTTAAATAATGGATTAAACGTATTTAAAATTATAAACCCGGACCGTTTATTTTATTTTATTAGTGATAATAATAACTTGATTTATATTAATCATCTTTTCGATTTTTGAAATAACAGTTATAATTCCGGGTAAGGTATATATACTAATTACTTAAATAATAACTGTAATATATTAAAATCGTAAATATTCCTTATTTTATATAATTATAAAAGCTTGTTATAATCCGGCCGATATAACGTTATGTTAAAATTTATTGCCTTGTAAAAACGGTAAAATAATCTTTTATTATAAGCGTTTACCATTTTTATTATATAAAGTATTAAAACTACACCGATTAAATTAGTATTTAAAAGGGGGTATGGTAATAGGATAAAAGGTGCAATTCTTATAAGATATCTTACGTAATATGCGGTTTATATTATCGGTATTTTATATAAATATAATAGCAGATTAATTAAAATTTTTAAAATATAAAATGTTTAGTTTTTTAGATTTTTTTTTTTTTTTTACTCTATATGGAACGCTTTTGGACGACGATATTAGAATTAGCGTTACGTTAATCAGGATATATAGGTACGATTAAAATGATATATAATATTTAAGGGTAATAGTAATAAATAAAGATAATATATAGTATTTAAGTATATGTAAATATAGATATATTTATATTTCGATATGAATATTATATTATATAAATATAAAAACTCGTTAAAAAGTAATACCGAATTATGCGCGTAATTAATTAGGTATATATAAGTTTAATAGTTTAAACTTTTGCTATAAAAAGGTATACACCGAGAAAATCCCCAATAATTTAATCCGATATTACATAAAAAAGGATATAGTCGTCGGTACCTTTCTTTAATTAGTTATGCTATGGTTTTTATACTTACATTTCCTTTGTAATGTTTTTTTTATAAGTTATAATAACTTTGCCTTTGCGCTTATATTTATCTTTGGAACTTAATATATTATTAAAATCAATATATAATTATTTTCGTAATTTTATTTAATATTATTTTAAATTTCCTAAAGTTATTAAACTTATATAATATTTAAGTTTTTTATAACTATATGAAATTAGGGAAATTAATTCAGTTTATAAAAAAATATTTTATTAAAACGTAATCCGGATTAAATAATAAGTTATGCGGTTTTATTAATATTAAGCTCGTTAATTTTAATATGCAATAAAATATACGTAAATTCGAATATATTTTTGTTTAACGTTATGAAACTTTGGCTATATTAAATACGACTATATTTCTTAATTCAATAATTTGTTATACAGATAAAGCTCTAATTATTAATCGGAATATTAAACCTTTATATAATCTTAATAATATCCGCACAACTTAAAATTTAATATATTACCGGGTAGTTATTTATATATTAAATTTTTGTTGTTTTTTTAAAAGCTTTTGCAATATAATATTTAATTAATCTATTTCATGATTTAAAAATCCTGGTTATGGATGATTTCTAATTTTTAAAACCTTGGATTTTTTAATATAAATTACCGTTAATTAAAATAACAAAAAGTTTAATACCTAACCCAATTTTAAATATTATTAAGTAAATAATGGGTAACTATCAATTAATTAATATTAATTATTTCTTTACCTTTTCAAAATATTTTCACTTTATAATATTATTTCGAGAACTTTATTAACGTCTTTAATTATTCCAGCAAGTCCGTATATTATTAATCGGTTTCCTAAATGATTTTCTAATGTCAAAATATTACGTCTTTTTAACACTTAAATTAAACGTTAACGGAAATTCGTTCAATTTTAAAATAATTTAAATGTTATAAATTATATAGCATTTAAACATATTAAAGTAAATTCTTTTTATTTTTTATAATACCGTTTATAAAGGTCTATTGATTAATATAAAATATGCTAAATTATATTTATCAGCTTAATCGATGCTCCAGCTACCGATCGGTATATATAATGGCGAATTAAAAGTAAAAACGGTTAAATAATTGTAAATATTTAATTTAATATAATCGTTATACTTTAAAATGAAAATAAAAAGTTACCGTTTAATTTTATAACGTGCTACAGAAGTACTTCGGACGCATAAATACTCCGGACGGTTTATGGCACTATATAACAACTAATCCAAACAGCTTACTTGTAATATATTTATTTAATCGAATACCTTTGTGTTAATTATGTTTATAGCTTTTGAAGAAATATACCTCTTATATTAAGCTTTATTACAAACGTTATATTATTATTCCTTTTTTTGAACCGGCTAGTAATTAATTATTTCTTAACAGAGTTAAGCTAATATTACTCTTATTTTACACGTCCTAAAGCCGCTTAATTAAATAATTATTTTCGACCGAAGTCTTAACCTAAATACGTAAGCATTTTTTGTACGGCTTTTATACATTGAAAATATTCGATAGAAAATGCGTTATAGGACGTATTAAAAGGCGTATTAAAAGGCGCCTTAAGGGTGTTGCGGGGCGTTTCATAAGGTGTATAACGGGGCGTATAGCAAGGCGTAGATCAGGGCGTATCGGGTTTGATTTCGTAATAATTTAATACTTACGTAATTAAATAATTAAAATACACATTTCCTAAAAAAAAACTACTTGTTATATGAAATCAATACGGGTTTTTACGTAATAAAAAGGTTATAGTAAAAAATTGTTATTAATAGTTACTAAAGTTAATCGATTGCGGTCATTTGTTTTTAAAAAAAAGAATAATAACCTGGCGTTCGTAATAGGCCTTGATATAATACGTACCTTTATTTAGAAGTTGTAGATACGGTCGGCGAAAGATAATACTATTAATTGGAATTAATTGGATGTATTATGGTTAACTTATTTGAATTAGTTGTTACAAGGTGCCAAAAACGGTCCGGTGTACTTGTACGTTCGGAATATTTATCTGGCACTTTATACGTTAAAATATTTTCAGCCGGATTTCTGGATCTTTTATATCTTTATTTAACAAGATTTTTCGATATATTCTTAACTTGGTTAATTAAATTTTCGCAGTACCTGTCATTATCCCGTATAAATTATATAAACGATAATAATAAGAATTAAAATGACCTATTTAATATAATATATAACGTGCCATATAAATACTCCGGACGCATAAGTATTCCGGACGGTTTTTAGCACCTCATAATAACTAATTCAAATAATTTTATTATATTCTTTTTTTTAATTTTAATTAATTGAATTTCTTTTATTCATTGTTTTTATAACTTTAAATAAATTGTTATGACTCAAGAACTTGGCCCATTGCCAGACGGTCGAAGAAAATGTAAACATCTCCGATAACGGATCTTGGCTCACGTAACCGGCTCGATAAGTTTAGTGGAAAAAATAAAGCTTGGCGCTTCGAGCCAGTCGAGCTGGGGAAATGACTTGACGGGCTCGACGGGCTTAACGGAATTGGACCACTATAAATGGATCGAGCCAGTTCGAATATATCGAGCTAAAATAAATAGGTATACGTTTATTATTTTTATAGCTTAAATAATACCAGCTTATAATATAATTTAGTTACTTAAATTATTTATAAATATTTATTATTATTAAACGTAATTAATATTTTATTATTTAAAATCTTATAATATTATTATTACTATAAACCGTATAACTAAGTTTAATAATTAATTAAATTTATAAGTGTTATACGTTATAAGGTTTAATTTAATAATACCGTTAAACTTTAAATAATATTTAATATTATTACTGTATCGACCAAAACCGCGGATAACGTTATTTAGCAACTGTAGGCAAAAATTACCAAATTTAAAAATAAGATTAAAGAATTTAAAAATTAACTTAAAGCCGAAATACCGATGATAATAATTATCAAAATTAAGATTAAAAAGTTTAAACTTTATAAAAAAAAAAAAAAACATTTAAATATTTTTCATTAAGGCTAAAACGTACTTCCGATTTCTGGAACTAAAGGACTTACCGGATTAAATCTTTACTATAATAATTTACTTTATTAAAGATACCGTAAACTAGTTCGAATTTATTATACAAAATTATTTATAGGTTAGAAAATTTAATAAAAACCAAATTATCAAAAAGGTTTTCGAATATTATATTAATTTCGAAAATAAATTTCGAAATAATTTTATTAATCCGAACGAAAAACGAAACATAATTTAAAAACTTTTTTAATTACGACCAAAAAAATTAACGTTTAAATATACCATAACGTTTAAAAAACTAACCGTTAAAATTAAATACGGAAACGATAAAAACGATATTATAATTAATATATTATATAAACGATTAAAAAAAACGTTAAAATAAATTAATTAAGGAAAACCGATTTATAAACTTTAATAAATATATCGCCGAAGTTATAAAAATCGATAACTAACATTTTAAAAAACGGCAAAAAAAGAATATTTTATTGCGAAGCTAGGTTGTTTAAAACCAACTAAAAAAGAAAACGTAACTTATTTTCGGTTTTTTATAAAATATATTTAAAATTTATAAAATTAAAATTATTTAATAAAAAAAGAATCTAGTTACCTATTAAAATTACGGAAAATAAAAATATGTTATAGGATAATATAAACGCCAAAAATAATTACGAAAATAGACCTCAGCTTCCGAAGGTTAGTATCGGAAAAAAATTAATAACAAAAAACGATTAATATAATTCGCGTTCGAAATAATTATAACCTTTTATTAAAAATACGACAAAAATTAAAAAAAGCTAAAAAGCTATTTTAAACAGTAATAATTAAAAAAACCACGTTTACCAAATTAACCCCTATAAATGCTTATAAAAGCATAAAAAATAAAAGAAACTTAAAAAATATAATTTACCTCCTTAATTATAACGATAACAAGAAAAAAAAAACGATTAAATAGTATTCGATACTTAAATAAGGAAATATCGAAAATGGGATGAAAATTTATATTTAAAAAAGTCCGATTAGTACGGAAAACTTTATGCCGTTAACTATAAACAACATTAATACGGAATATACAAAAACTATAAAAATATATCGTATAACGGATTATGCAAATATAGTAACAAAATTTCAATTTTAATAATCAAATAGACGATAACCCGAAAAACCAAAAGTAATACCGACATCTGTAAAAAATAACGATTTAAAACGAAATCGATTAATTAATAGCATTTAGAAATTAGCCGGAAGGAAAAAGTTACCTTATAAAAAACCTTTTTTATTATTACGATTAATACGGTTACTAAATACAAAAAAAGCTAATCCAAAAAAAAATAAAAGAATATTACCAAAACATAATTACGGATTTACAGTTCGAATTAATATTCATTAAAAACCTAATAAAACGACGTGCTTTTTAAAAAAAGTTTAATTATTTTTTTTACGGAACGAAATTTTAAAATTAAAATATATTATTAATAAAACTTTCCAAAAACAAATTGGCTATTTAAAAGTTACGTTACGATAACAAAATAAATACTTATAATAATGGCAAAAACTAAACGAACAGCTTTTAAAACGAATTCCAAGACTCGAAAATAACTCAAAAAATTAAAGGTATTTATAAGAAAGCCTTAAACTGGCAAAAGAAATAAAGATAAACAGCAATACCTTAAAAAAACCTTATACGTAATAAAAACAGGGGGAAAAAATTTAATTATAATATAAATACGAATTAAAAAAAATGGTATACCGTAATAGGAAACTACGGAGCTATATAAAAAAACTATATCGTCCTGGAAATAATAAATAAATTATAGTTACCATAACGAAACAAGGAAAATTTTTACGAAATCGAAAATGTCGAAAGTTAAATATTTAATTACAATAACGGATAGGTCAAACCTAAAATTAATTACCTTAAAACTTTTATCGAAAAAAAAAAATTATTAATTTCGATATTATTTTAATAATGAATTATAACATAATTTTCGGGTTACCATAATTAAAATAATACAATTTAATTATTAATTAAAAGATTAGTGAGGTTAATTTCGTTTTATTTTCCGCCGACACGCAAAATATAAACGATGAAACATCTTAATATGCGATTAATAAAGTTAATAAATATAGGTATAAAAATATAACAAAAACTTTATTACCTAAAAGAACAAAATATATAGCAAGCAAAAAGTATACCAAAAACTTTAACGTATTATTCCAAACTTTAAAGCATAATTTCGGCAAATAAATAATAACTTATTATTAAAATCTAAAAAGTTACCAAAATAATAATTAAAGTATTATCAAAATATAATGAATATAAACGATTATATTAAAAAAGAAGCTTAAAACAAAACTATGACCTTATAACGAATAAAACCACGAAATAATTCTTAAAAATAATAAAACGACTACTTTTTAATTTATTTATAACCTAAACCAAATAAAATTAAAGGCATTACGCGATAACTTTAAAAATAAGTTAAAAAAAGGCCATATATAACGTTTTAAATTATTAACAAAATACCTAATATTTTTCGTATTAAAGAAAAATGGAAAATTATAATTCGTTATCAATTATAAATAATTTAACGATATTATTATAAAAATAAAACCCTATTATTATTAACTACCGAAATAAAGAATCGCCTATACGGAACTTAATAATTTAGATTTTTAACCCTAAAAAAAAATAACTAAATACAAATTAAATTAGTTAACGAATAAAAAAACATTTAAGACCAATTACGGACTTTTTAAATACCTTATTATACCTTTTAAACTTATAAATACACCGGCAACTTTCCAGCAAATAGTTAATGACGTATTACGAAAATACTTGAACATTTTCTTTATATATTAGCTCGACGATATCCTAATTTATTCGAAAACAAAAAAAAAGTATACAAAATATATTTATAAAATCTTATAAACGTTATAAAATATTAATTTTTTTATTAAAGCCAAAAAAAGTACGTTTTATATACAAAAAGTAAAACAATTAAAACCTATTATTACCTTTAAATACATTAAAATAAACCTTAAAAAGTTTACAATAATTAAAAAATAAATATAACCTATTAACGTTAAAAAATATAAACATTTTTTGGATTCGCTAACTATTAAAGAAGATTTATACGCAACTTTAATAAAATAGTTATATTATTAATAAAACTTATTAAAAAAGAAAAATAATTCGAATACATACCAAAAAAACAAAAAAGCTTTTAGTAAATTGTGAAAGGCTTAATTAATAAATTAATAAAAATTATATACAACTTAAAACAACCAGTTAAACTAGAAATTAATATTTCGAATTACGCCTTAAAAATAATAATCGGATATTAAAATGATTAAAAAAACCTTTGCCTTATTATCTTTTATTTTTATAAGTTATATAAAGCCGAGCTAAATTACCTTATATACGATAAAAAATTTCTAATTATCGTTAACGCCTTTAAAGAATTTAGATATTATTTTAAAGGTAATATATATTAAATTAAAATATATACGGATTACAAAATTAATACCTACTTTTTATAATATAAAAACTAATCGGAAAATAATTACGTTATGTAAAATATCTGTTTAAATCAATTACGTTATTAATTATTACAAAAGAATTAAAAATAACAAAGTTAACGTTTTTAGTAAACGACCTAGTTTAAAAAAGCTTAAGGTTAAAATATAATAAATAATATTTGACGTAATACCCGAAAAATATTTACGATAATAACAAATTATTATAAAAAAAGATTTAATTAATATATATTAACGTATATAAAAATATAACAATAACTTACCCGAAAAGTAACGAATAAACAAAATTTAAATACTAAAAGAACTTTAAAAGGAGTTAATATAAAACATATATAAATATTAATTATATAAATATTTAAGGATTTTTAAAACCCTAAAACGTTTTAACGGATATATTACTTTTTTTAAAATAAAGTTAATTGCATAAAAAATAATATAATAATATAACATTTACGCTAGAACAAAAATATAATAATATAAGCTTTAAACAAAGTTATAACCATTATCAGTTATAAAACGCCTATAAAGTTTTTTTGTATTTAATTTTATTACCAAGCTTTTTATATCGGAAAATCCAGTTACAAAAATATACTATAATAACATTTTCGTAATGGTTAATCGACTTATAAAGTTTTTTAATTTTTTACTTTATAACAAAAATATCGATATAAAATAACTTACATATATTTTCCTTAAATACATTTTAAGTATTGAGGGATTTTTAACGGAAATTATATCAAATAAAGGTATAACTTTTACTTTAAAATTTTAATAAGGTTTAATAATTTAATTTAAATTAAATTCTAAATTATTTAACGTATTTAAACTATAAATAAACGGATAAACGGAAAAAATCAATGAAACGTTAAAAACATATTTACGATATTACGTTAAATATAAACAAAATATTTAAGTCGAAAAGTTACCAGTTATATAGTCAGCTTATAATACCAGCTATTTTAAAAATATTAAAATAACGCTAACAATTATTAATTTTAGTTTTATACCAAAAATTTACAAAAGTTTATACAAAAAATTAGTTAACGTTAAAGCAATTTTAATATTAAAATAATTAAAATAATTATATACCAAGATAAAAATAAAATTTAAATTCGTACATAATTGAATAAATAAATATTATAAGCAAAAAAAGTTAAAAAAATTAACCTTTTCAGAAAAGGAAATAATTTAGTTAATTAATAAAAATTTTTAAATTAAAGAATTTAACAAAAAACCCGATTTTAAATATATTAATCCATTTAAAATTACTAAAGAATTTTAAAAGATATTTATAAATTAAAAATATTACTGAAAACTAAATTTTATTTAATTTTTTATATTTCCTTGTTCGAATTAGTAACGGATATAATTAAAATTAATATAAAACGAAGAAAAAAGTTATAAAAAAAGTATTCATTTACAAAACAAAGAAAATATTAAGTATACGGAAATAAAACGGATTTATTTAATACCTAATTAAATAAAAAGATTATCCAAATTCCGAAAATATTTAAAAATCCGCAAAAAAATTTATAAACGTTTAACGGCTTTTAAAAACTTTTATTAATATCGTCGGAACTGCCAGGGTTAAAATTCTAATTTACGTTACTCAACGGTATCTAATCCGTTCCTTTAATATTAAACCAATTAACAAGAAAGGTAATTTACGCAAATACAGCTACCTCGGCTTTTAATTACCTTTATTTCCGTTCCAAACGTTTAAATTTTTTTATCGTTTCCGTACTTTAATTTTTCCGCCGTAATATTTTGATTTTATGCCGTTATAATAACTTCTTTTAACTTCGAAATCGGGCCAAACAACTAAACAGTTTATTAAAGTATTATTAAGCCTTAAATAATTCCTTTTCGGTAAAATGTTTTTAAAACTTTAATCGGTTCTTTTTATCCATTAATTTTCGATATTTTAATTCGGAAAAACTAAAAAGATCATAAAAATTAATATACTTAATACAATAAAAACGTTTTCCAAAATTAAAATAAACCTTATAAATTTCGTTTTTAAATTTATAACGAAAATAAAAAAGGTTGAAAAATAATTAAAACCAAAGCGGTTAAGTCGTTTTAATAAAATTAAAACGTTATTACGCTTACAACGAAATCGGGACTTTTTAATTCGATAAAATATAATAATTAAATTATAAAAAAAAAAGTTACTTATTAAATAATACAACAAACAATTTAATTTTTAAAAGTAAAAATTCTAGAAAAAAAATCGTATTATAACTTAAAAACTTAACCTGTTAACAAACGGTTGGAAAATGTATAAATAATTTCGATAAAAGGTTTTAACTTACGTAACCAGCTTAATAAACTTAATAAAAGAAATAAAACTTAACGTTTCGAATAAATCAAACTAAAAAAGTAACTTAACGGGCTCGACGGGCTTAACAGAATTCGACCACTATAAATGGATTAAGTTAATTCAAATATATCGAGCCAAGATAAATATATATACGCTTATTATTTTCATAACTTAAATAATCTCAATTTATAATATAATTTAATTACCCAAATTATCTACGGTTATTTGTTATTACCAAACCTAATTATCACCTTATTATTCAGAATCCCATAATACCACTGCCAACATAAACCGTACGACTAGGTTTAATAATTAATTAAGCCCATAACCGTTACATAAATATACGTATTATATTAAGCTTTATTATAAACGTTATATTATTAATTTTTATTTAAACTGGTTAATAACCGATTACTTTTTAACGCGTGTAAGTTAATATTACCTCAATTTCGTATAACCTAAAGCCGATTGCTTAAATAATTCTTTTCGACCGAATTCTTAACTTAAATACGCGAATATTTTCTATACAGCTTTTATACGTTAAAGATTTACGTCGGGAAACGCGTTATAGGACGTATTAAAGAACGCGTAAAGAGATGCGTTAAGGGAGTTACAGAACGTTTCACGGGCTATATGGCAGGGCGTATAATAGGGCGTATAATAGGGCGTATCGGGCTTAATTTCGTACTAATTCGATATTTACGGAATGAAATAATTAAAACAAACGTTTGTTAAAAATATAAATATTTGTTATATAGGATCAACAAGGGTTTTTAGGTAGCAAAAAGGTTATGGCAAAGAATTATTATTAATAACTATTAAGATTAATCGGTTGCGGTTGTTTTTCTTACAAAAAGAATAATAATCTGGCGTTTACAACAGGCCTTAATATAATACAAATATTTATTTAAAAGCTATAAATACGGTCGGCGACAGATAATACGATTGATTAGAATTAATTAGATGTATTATGGTTAAGTTATTTGAATTAGTTGTTACAAGGTGCCAAAAACCGTCTGGAATACTTGTGCGTTCGGAGTATTTGTGTGGTATTTTATCAATTCTTTAGATATTAATCGATTTCCAAATTCCTTAAAAGATTTTAAAATAATTATGTCCAGTTTATTAAAAGTTATAATTACATGTTCCGGAATAATCGATTCCAAAAGCTTAAGGCTAAGTATAAACGGTTACTATAAATAAATAAAAATTTACGACGATATTTACCTTATTAGATAAATATTTGATAAAAGTTAATTTCGGAATAATGTTAAAAAATATATTTCAAATCCTTAATACCGGACGAATATAGTTTAATATATTAATTATAAATAAAATATCGTAATTATCGTATAAAATAATTATAAATAAAATGTCGGCAGTTAAGGTGATTTGTTAAAAGGGCTTTGAAGGAAACCAAAGGGCTTTGATTTATGGCCCTAGGATTGCAAGGACAAAGGAGCTGAAGCTATATCTGGCTGCTCACAACCCCAGTTGCAAATGAGTAACTTAGAACAGCAACCTAGACTGAATTGCAACACATATTTGCCTACATGGTAGCATCTTCTAGTTCCGTCTCTTGGCATAATTAATATCCCGATCTACCCGTTTTGTGTTGAATTCGAGGTACTACTTTGGAACGGCAGGCTCGGCGTAAGGGCGCTTTAAAGCAAGGAATTTGCAAAGGTTCGACTTTAAAAAAGAAGGTTTTGAAATTTTTGTAATCGCTAGAAAGCGCCTACGTACGTAGTGGCCGTCGTCGATTAAAAGCAAGAGGGTTGTCGACGCGGTAACGTTTAAAAGGATCCGATAAAATGGCGTTAAGAAAAACGTTTAAAAAAACGTAAAAGGTTAACCAAAAGGTTTCGATAAAAAAAATAATAAAGATATTTACGAAATTATCGAACGAAAGCGGAAAAAGAAATACTATGTATCTATATTAAAAATATTTCGATTTTAAATTAAAAACAAAAGTTTTTCAAATAATAATAATTAAAAATTATAAAAAACAGTAAATTTAATAATCTTTATAACGATTAATTACTCCGATAATAAATCGGCAAAACTTATTTATATTATTAAAAATAAATTAATTACTATAATTATTATTAACATTAAAACCTTTGTTATAATAATCGTTACGGGCTTTACGAAGAATATGAAAATAATTAAAATATTAAAAAGTTTATTAATAATAAAAAATATTAATTAAAAAATAAAATATTAATTTTAATTATAATGCGTTAAATAATATTCAAAAAATAGTCGGCGTTTAATTATATAATTAATTTTGCAAATTTAGTACGGTAATATAATGAAATTAATATGTCGGTTAACGATAGATAATAAGTTATTATATTTATCGATTCGATTTAAAATTAAAATAATGCCGGTTAAAAAGGTTTAATAAAGGGGATATTTCGTTAATATTTAATTATAACGATAAATTAAATATAAAACAATTTTATCATCGAATTTCAAAATAAAAATACTAAAAAAGGTATAAATTATAACATAAAAAAGATTTATAATAAAAAGTCCGTATAAAATTACAAAGGTTAATTATTTTGCTTTAAGTATAATAAATAAGGATATATAGCAAAGGATTACTCGAAAAAGTTAAAACGTAACGTTAAATACAAAATTAGCTTAATTTCTTGAGGTTTTAAAGAAATATATAAATCGAGCGGAAAAGAATTCTAAGGGCGCCGACGACGTCTAAATGGCTTTATAGCAACCTTAAAGCTATAAAGGCGTGTCGGCAGTTAATGTAATTTGTTAAAAAAGCTTTAAAAGAAACTAAAGAGCTTTAATTTATAGCCCTAAGATTACAAAAATAATGAAGCTGAAGCTATATCTGGCTGCTCCCAACCCCAGTTGCAAATAAGTAACTTAAAACAGCAACCTAGACTGAATTACAACACACATTTGCCCATATAAAATTATAATAAGGTATAATAAAATTTTATATATTAATTTTTTTAAAATAATCGCGTTAATTCTTCCCATTTTCGTAATCCATTCGTTTTCACTATATTATCATCGTCTATAACTGCATAACCTTTAAATCGATCCTTAAATATTTATATTTTGATATTTATTTCTATAAGTTTTATAACTTCAAGCTATTAATTCTTTAATAATTCGATATTAATTATTTTTAAGGTATTCAATATTTTACTCTTAGTTTAATAGATAAAGATTTCGCTTCATGGTTTTTCTATCAATTAATCGATTTTTAATATACTTTTTCGTTTTTTATAAATTACTTTCATTTATTAATAATAAATAACGTATAACTTTGTTCTATTAATTCTTTTAAGCAATAAATAGCTAAATCCGGAATTCTTTTAATTAAACAAGGTTTAATTTAAGAATACTTTAACTTTATATTTCTGGATATATTTATATATTAGGGCACATTATATCCTAATACTAAATTACTTCTTATTAAAAAACCTTTTTTAATTTATTTTTATTTTTTTAAATTGCAAATTCAATAACATTATAACGTTTATTAATAATAAATTTTGAATTTTAGCTACGTCTTTAACTTTTTTTAAGAAAAGCCGTGTTTTTTATGTAATTAGACCCCTTTTTAAAATATTTAATCTTATATTTTAATTTTCCATATTAACAAAATCACTTTAATTAATAAGAACGCTTTTTATCCGTAAAGCGATTTATACGGGTTTAGGCTTTAAGTTTTTTTAATAATATTAGCGGCGAAAACTATTTGAAATAAAATTTTAACCTATTTTTTACCAATATTATTTATCGCCTTTATTAAACCTTAAATAATTAAAACGTATCCTTTTTTAACTGGGCCCTAACGTTATACGATATATATAATTCCAACCTTTTATTAAATCCTAATTATATTGTAGACTTTAATTATTTCGACTGTATTTTTGAAATCTTTATTTATTTTTATTTCCATCGAGATATTATATTACTAACAAATATGTTTATTTAAAAATTTTTTTAACGTTATTAACGTAATAAAATGTAAGATTTGAAATTCTAAATAATTAAATAATTTATACCTTGCTTCGACCGTAATTTTATAGCTGTTATTATTAGGTATAAACTTAATGTCGATTACTTAAATAACAGTTATATTAATAAGTTATAAAAAGCCGTAAATTCTTTCGAACCGTTAATTAATTACTTTTTAATATTTTATATATATCTTTATTACTTTGCTTATATAATTAAATATTCCGCGTTAATAACATAAAGCTGTTATATAACGACGCAATAAATTTCATTCTTTATGCCTATAATTTTTGTAATATTACCCAATTATCTTGAACTGCTTTGGTTTAATATTGATGATTTGTCAGTTACCATACGGCTTATCCGTTTTAGGTTAGAAATATCGTCCTTGATATAATAATTTAACGTTTCGAATATAAAAATAATCTTTTTTTTTGAAAAAGACTTTACGTAACCGATTAAGAACATTTAATATCGTTAAAAATTTAACTTATTTTTATAACTTTTTAAAATAATTATTAATAAAAGTTTCTTATTTATTCGTTTGAATATATATTAAAGTTATAACGATAAGAATAAAATTCACCTAAATAACGTCAAATTAATTATTAATTAAATTATTAACTTTTTTTTTAAATCGTTTAATACGTTCAAAGTTTAAAGCGGCTTTCGCAACAAACCGTCGGCATATAAAAGTTTTTATCAAAAATATATTTAATTTGAAATTAAATATCCTTTTTTAAATAATTTAACGGATAACTAAAGTTTTAATTAAAAAATTTATAAAATCATTAACTTAAATTATTAGTATCTTAATGTCGGTTTTTAATATAATTCGAATTCTGTAAATATAATTTCGAAATATTTTTTAAACTTTAAAAATAACTTAACATTTTAGTTTATTAATATCGTAATTTAATTTAACGCGTTTTTAAATATTACTTTCAAAACGTACAAAATATTTAATATTATTAATTAATTAATTAAAAATATCTTTAATACTGTTTTTATTTACGTTTATTTTTATTATAATTTTATTATTAATAAAACTATAATATTAAATAATTAATGTCAAAGAAATTAGAAGCGTCTTTTTTACGCTTTTTATAATACGATTTTATTTAAATTTTTAAAAGAAAAATGAATTTTTTAAAAATAAACGTATAAAAGTTTAACCTTAACAACGAACTACGTAACAAAATTTCGATAATAAATAACGACAATTAAAAAAGTTTTAATTTTCGAAAAAGTTTTAACATCAAAAATAAAAACATAAAAACTAGTCCAATTTGAAAGATAACACTAATAATAGTAAACTAGATATTAATAATGAATATTTTTATATAATTAAATTTTCAAAATCTTTTTTACTTTAATTATTTCCGGTCGTTATTTATTCGTTTCGTATAGAAATCCAATTATTACGGTTATTTCTTAATATTATTAAAAAGAATTTGTATTAATCGATATATTAGCAACTTTATAACTAAAAAAGGTTTTATTTACATTAATAATATATTCGTATATAAATCGTTAGATCTTTTTAAAAAAACATTTTTATCGTTATATCTTATTTTTAAGCTTTTAATACCGACGTTAATAAAAGATTACCGGGTTATATCGAGTATTAAATCGTTAAAAACGTTCTTTATTATTCAGTAAAAATAAGTTATAAAACTAGTAAGTTTGATAAATATATTAATATATTTAAAAAGTTTTAATACATCGTAAAATTAATAAAATCCTTATTAACGAAGATTAAGGTAATTTAATCGGAACCGGAAAAAAGATTTATTAACGTAATTAACAAATATATAACAAAATATAGGGAAAAGTTACCGCAGCTTTTTGGCCTAAAAATATTTTGCAAAATAATAACATTTAATTTAATTTGAAAATTAATTAATTATAAGTTATTATTTTTTTCACGAAAAAAAAGTAAATATTTTTATAAGTAATATGAAATTATTTAAATATTTTTCGTCAGGTACGTATTCGTAATATATCGATTGACATTTTTTTAAAATTAACTGGTACCATTATACCCTTAATTTGCTATACCTTATACGGATTATTTAGGATTTTATAATCCGGTATAACATTTAATTTAATTTTGCCATAATTTCGCCAATCTAAAATTAAAACAACCTTTTTGCAAAAAAGTATTTTTTTAAATAAAGCCTTTTCGGTACTGTTAAATTTTGTTACGAAGCCGATTAAAACTAACTTTAACTTTTTCCTTAATATTGAAATGGAGCAGGGTGCATGGTCGGACATATGGCCTGACTAATCAGTTAGTCAGCACCCCCTATGTATTTCTAGCGGTCCTTTTCGCCGGGCTTAACCCCGAGAACATCATTATTTATTTTTCATAGTTTTGTTTTATTGGTTTTAATATCAGAATACAGTTTGCGTTACCTTTATTATTTCTTGAACCTTGGGTTTATTTGTAATACGCTTTTCGACTATATATTAATCAGGACCGGTTTTTCCCGTTCTATTTTGTCTGGCTGCCAAGGAAAGGAGATTGGCTTTAATTAGCAGCCGAGGTAATTTTTGATTTCCGATTATAAAACGAAAAGAATAAAATTTTAATTAAAAACGCGATTACGATTACGATTACGATTACGATTATGTAAACTTAATAATAACTTGCGGTAAACGATTAATAATTACGAAAACGACGTAACCTTTTTCCGATTTATAAAAAAGTTATTAAATTATTTAAGTACGATACTTTATTTAAAGATATAACGTTATTCGGAAAACGGCAAAGGAATATAAACGCAGACAATAATTAATATCGGAATTTAAATTAATTATTTAAGTTTTAAACCGATTGCGTAATTTAGAATATTATACGTATTAATAAAAAAATTACGTAATAAAATAAATTATAAAATTTAATTAATAAGGGTTAAAAAAGCCAAAATTACGTTATTATTGACGTAATTATTAAAGTTTGAATTAATTAAAACAAATATAGCGACGATAAAATTAACGATATAAATAAGATAACAAATACGAACAAAAAAAGAAATAAGGTTATAAAGTTATTTCTTTTATATAAAAAAAAATTTTAAAAAAAGAATAACGTTTTTTAATATAATACAGAAATTAGGAAAAAAACGTTACGAAACATATTTTGAACTTTTTTGGCGTTAATCGGGCAGCATTCTGTTTAATTATTATTAAACGCTATTATTTAGGATTTTTCTTTTATTAAATTTAAATATTATAACTTTTAAGTTAATAATAAAAATATTAAATAACAAGTTAAAAAAAATGCAATTAAATAATTAACGCCGCAGTATTAATTAAAATAAAACTATTTAAACGATTAATAAAAGGAAAAAATTGTTTACCTTTTAAATCTAATAAAAAGAAAGTTACACCTAAAACAATTATTACGGATAGTTATTTACCTGATATTTAAATATACCTCCGTTAAAATAAGATCTTACAATTTAAATAATTCGAAAATTGGTAATATTAATTAATTTAAGATAAGCTTTAATAAGTTTGCTAAAACCTTATCGAAACTTTTTAAAATTAATATTTAAATTTAATTATAATACGGATTATTTTTAATAACAAACTTTTTTAATTTTACAAAAAATTAAAACTTTACTTTAAATATAACCGCTTAATACCGATTAATAAAGAACTTTTATAATAATAAACTTAATAAAATTAAACCTTGAAATAATAATAATTTAATTAAATTCTTAAAGCTAATTAAGGATACAATTACTTAAATACCCCTTAAAATCGTTATTAACATACCGTTAAAAGAAAAAATTATATTAACTTAAAACCTTTTAAAATTATTTACAGAACTTATAATACTTACTCCGGACGTTATACCTTTCGGACAAACCGATTAATCCGAATACGGTTTTCCTATATTTATTATAAACAGGTTTTCGTTTTTTATAGTTTTTTTGGATCCGTTAGCTTATTCGGACCTTCGTTTTTCAGGAACCGGAATTACCGACTAGGTTAAAAAGATTATTCGACTGTACAAGAAATATAAACTTACGGAATTTAAAATATTTATTGAATTATCATTTAAGATTAACAGTACTAATATAAAGAACCGCATTAAAATAGTTATTAATAAAGTGATTAAATAAAACAACGTAATTAAAATCGTTTTAAAAACTTTTAAGTTACAAAACTTAAAGTAAATTTAAATTATTAAAAATCGATTAAGAATTTTAACTAAGTAAATTTAGCAGAATAACCCTAATTAAATTTATAATTATTATTTGAAGCATGCCGTTAAGGTAAAAAATATTTTGGAAAAAGGTAAGTAAAAAAAATAATTAATTAACAAAAACGAATATATTAAAAACTTATTAAAAAGGTTATTAGCCGGTTATTTCGAAAGGATTATTAATAATTCAAATATGCAACTTCAAAACCTGTACGTAATAATTTACGATAAAACTTTTATATTAATTAAGGGTTCAGCTATAAATAAAGCTGTATTTTTTAAATACGAAAAACGTAAGCGATAATACGGAAACGTCCGTTTCGATATCGAGCAAGAAAATAAGGATCGGTTTTATACGGCTTACTAGCTTAAATAATCACGATTAGGAAGTCCCCGTTTACGATAGTTATTATCGAGCCGGATTAATTAAATATCGGAAATTACGAATGCGTTATAAAATTTAAAAATTAATTAAGCCCGATAAATTTAAAACTTTAAAATTTTTTTAAAAAAAAATAAAAAATTAAGAAATAACCTGAATATTATAGTATTACGTTCCGCCAGGATAAAAAACGCCTTAAATATGCAATTATAATACCGACCCGTCGATTAATACAGTTAATTTCTAGCCGGATAAGTTTAAGCGATTAAATCCTTATCATGGATAAGGTAAATACCGATGTCGAAAAGGTTACCGAAACGGTTACTAAAATCGTAATAAACGTTTTAATAATTCCGATTAAAATATTTATTAATTTTGCCAAAAGCCTAAATATAATATACAAAAATGCCGCTTATTTGTTAACATAAAAATTACCGGATTAATTTTACTTACCGATAACGGTTATATTATTTTCCTTAAAGCCTTAAAAAATAAGGTTACTTTAAGTATAATTCAGTTTTTTTAAATCTTAAAAAGTTAGGCAATTAAATAATAGATCCTAATTTGGAAAAAGATTTTAAAATAGATTTATAATTTATTAACCTTTCTTACCCGATTTAAGCAAAAAAAATGCGGTATTTTAATCGGCAAAACGACATTTTCCGGGGCGTTAATAATTAATTAACCAACCCCGACCCGGATATTACTAATTAAGCTAAACCTTAAAAACATATTACGATCTTATAACCAAATCGATAAAAGTTTGATATTAATTAAAATAAAGTAACCAAAATTAATATAACCTATTTCGTTAATTATAAAAAAGAACCGTTTTATAAAAAGGTACCTTTACGTAACTGGCTATAAAGCGACCCCGTCGAGAGCAAAGGTACCCGCTATCTGGAAAAAATCCGACTTTTAAAAATCGATAATTTTAATTAACCAGTAATATTTACTAGGGTTATAATGGCCAAACGATTTCAAAATAAAAAAGATAATTATAAAAGTATAAAAAGAAATAAAATTAAGTACGAAATTAACGATAATAATTTAATATTTAAAAAATTTATATTTTATAATATAAAAATCGGCGTTTAAATAAATAATATCCTTCGGATAAATGCTAATACCTTTTAAACAAACGATATTATTTAAATAAATAATAGCTTTATTTATAAAGGTTTAATCGATAAATATATAATTAAATTCTAAAAAAAAAATCTAAAAAAACTTTAAAAAAAGTTTAAGATTATTTAATTCGAATTAATTAAAGTTTATTAAATTTTGGAAAAGTTTTTAAAAACTTTATAATTATTAAAACTTTGGAGGTATTTAAGTGCAAAAATACGGAGACGATTCAGATAACCGAAGTTAAAGTATAAAAATCGAAACCTTTAAAAGTAAAAAAAACCTTTAAAATTTTTACCATAAATATCGGTTATAAAATAAAAAGTTAAAAAAAAGCCAGAATTTTATCGGTTTAACAGTACAACCCAGCTAAATATATCATCCCGTTATTTAAATTAATAATCAAAATGGGCTATAAAAGTAACGAAAATCTGATTAATAAAGTTATTAATACCGGAGCTAAGTTTAACGTTATCGTTACGTCGTAGGTTAAGCGATATAAACTAGTTATAAAATAAATACGCGTATCGTTTATAACCTTTAATTTTTAAAAAAAAACTTTATTCCAAAATATTATCGAAATATCCGTTTAATTAGCTGGCCGATTAATTATTATTTTTTTATTTGTCGTTAATAATTATTACGTTACGCAATTATTAATATTGGAACTTAATTTTATGCCTAAATCGAAAATAACGTTAAATATGGACCCGGACGTAATAAAAGGGACTTTAGAATTTAGCCCGTTAAAAATTATTATCCCCTTAATCCTTACTGAAAAAGTTACGCACAGTATCCGTATTAATAAAAAACCTAAAAAAAGTAGCCGGTAAAATAATAAACCGCTTTACTGGCGAAAGTAAGTTTATAAGTAAAAATACGGACGAATAAGTTATAAGCCTTTATATTTTTTCGATTAATGATATTTATATTAATTAAAATCTTAAAATAATTTAAAAAGTTATAAATAATAAGCTAAAACCCGAGAATATTATCTTAGGTTAATTTAATAACCAAAAATTTATATATGCTTTATATAAAATATTATAAAACGAAATGTAGCAAAAAATTAATAATAATCGGACCGTATAAATTAATACGATATATAAGCCGAAATAAAAAAAGGTAATTTTAGTTAATAATATGGTACCAAACGGATCAATATTACCAGGAAACCCGGACTGAAAAATTAAGGAATTTAAAAAGGCCTAAAAAGTTATTAATCAAAATAAAAAGAAATTTAATAAATTTAGTACATTATTAACTACCCTATTTTTTAGGTTTATTACTATACTACGAAATATCCGACTTCTTAAGAAAAGGGTTAAGGGTATTTTTAATCAGCTTAATAACAAATTTAACCGTATTAAAAAGGCCTTATTTAAAAAAATACTTTTTCGTAAAAAGGCTGCCTTAACTTAAAATTGGCAAAATTATAGCAAGATTAAATCGAATATTATACCAAATTATAAAATCCGGATAATTCTTTATAAGGCATAATAGATTAAGGGCATAATAATGCCGGCTAGCTTTAAAAATAAGTTAATTAAAATGTTATAAATTCGTATTTAATAAGGGATACTTAAATAATTTTATGCCGGATATAAAAATGCTTAATTTCTTATCGAAAAAAAAGATAATAATTTATAATTAATTAATTTTGCTACCAAATAAACGTTATTACTTTATAAAATGCATTTATGCCAAAAAATTATAACAAGTTTTCCGCGGATTTTGTTATATATTTGCTAATTACCTTAATAAACTTTTTTTCCGGTTAGGATTAAGTTATATTAACCTTTGCTAACAACAATTTTACCATTTTAATAATACTTTTAAAACTTTTTAAATATATTAATATATTTATAAAATTTATAAAATTTATGGCTTATTTTTGCCGCGTAATAAGGAGGATTTTTAACGATTTAATACCCGATATTATCCGGTTATTTGTCGATGACGTCGGTATTAAAGGCCTAAAAATAAAATATGACGCCGAAAAGATTTTTTCCGGAATTCGGCGATGTGTATACGAGCATATTATTAATATAAACAAAACTTTTGTTAACTGCAAGCTTATTAATATATCGATTAGTATAAAAAGTTTTTAATAATGCCAGGAAATAATTGTTATAATCGGATTTTTTTGTAGGATAAATAAACAGTAACCGGATATAGCTAAAATAAAAAAAACCCTAAAAATTTCGTTATATAAAAACGTTTCGGAAATTAAAATTTTCCTGGATATCGTTATTTATTATCGGATTTTTGTTATATATTTCGTTATTAAAATTAAACCTTTTATACGTTTATTTCGAAAAAAAATTAATTTTTCGTTTAAAAACTTAATTAAAACCGTACCATGAAAGATATAAAAAAAGCAATTATTATTATTGCGACCTTAATTACTTTAAATTATATTCTTATTATAAGCAAAATATTATAAGGATAAATATAAATAAAAACGGCTTTTAAAACTATTTTTGGTTAAATAATTAATAATATCGAATATTCCGCGCGTTTCGAAAATAATACTTAAAAAGGTATTAAATTAAATTACGATATTAATAAATTGGAATATCGAATTATTTTTAAAGTTTTAAGGAAATTTCGAAATTATATTTAGGAAGTTCGATTTATATTAAAAACCGACGCCAAAATATTAATAATTTAAATTAATAATTTTTTAAGTTTTTTACTTAAAACCGTATTTATTCGTTAAATCGTTTAAATAAAAATATTCGATTTCGAAATTAAGTATATTTTTAGTAAAAAGAATTTAGCCGCCGATAATTTATTTCGAAAGCCGTTTAAAATTTTTAATGCGTTAAACGATTAATAAGAAAAAAAAGTTAATAACTTTATTAATATTTAATTAAACGTTATTTAGTTTAATTTTATCTTAACCGGTATAGCCTTAATTTTTATTAAAATAGATAAATAAAGATTTTTTATTAGGAATTAATTTAAGGAATTATAAAAATACGTTAAATTCCTTACGATATTGGACCTTTTTAATCGGTTACGGAAAGCTTTAATTCAAAAAAAGCCGATTTTAAAGCCGAAATATTAAAGTATTATATTTAAGAGGGTATTTTATAACATAAAGCGGATAAACGATACGGCAGCCGTAAAATTATCGATATTAAACAAAAACAATTTGCGGTAATTAAGTAATATTATAAAAATTATAGTTATAAAAAACAAAACTTATATTATCGTTATATAATAATTTTTTATTATTAACGCGGATTATTTAATTATATTCGAAAAGTAATACGGACGTATATAAAATATTAAAAGGTAACTAATCGATAATTTAAAAAAGATTACGGCTTTTCGTAACTTATTAATATAATTATTATTTAAGTAATCGATATTTAATTTATGCCTAACGATAACGGTTATAAAGTTACGGTCGAAATAAGATATAAATTATTTAATTATTTGGAAATTAAAGCCTTACGTTTTATTACGTTAATAATAATTAAAAAACTTTTAAATAAATATATTTTTTACCGATACGGTATTTTAATTAAAATCAAAATAAATAATAACTTTAAAAATAAAAGCGAAATAATTAAAGCTTATAATATATTCGGAATTCAGCAAAAAGTCGGAGCTACGTATACCGCATAATAATAAGGTCTTATTAAAAAAAGATACGTCCCGATCGTTAAAGCTTTAATAAAAACGACAAATGGTACCGGCAAAAAATAGGTTAAACTTTTACTTAAGATAGTCTTTGCCGATAATACCATTATAAAAAATTACGGCTTAAGCTTGCATAAATTGTTAAACGGATAAAAAACGTTTTTATCGATCGAAATAATCCTGCTAATATGGAGAATTATAATATAAAACCTTAATACCCCGAAAAAAAATTTAATTACTTAAAAAATTCGGGTTTTAAAAAAAAAAGCCAAAAACGTGATTAAAGCTACCAAAATTATTGCTAATTAACGTCGTAAAGCTATCAAATTAATAAAGGAAAAAATAAAAATAAAATAAAATATAAACCTTTAAAATAAACGATTTAATATTATTATACGATATGCCCTGATATATAAACATATCCAGAAATATAAAATTTAAATATCGTTACATTAGCCCGTATTTAATTAATAATATTATTAATTTAAATACCTACTGCTTAAAAAAGATTAATAAAACGAAATTATATAAAACTTTCCAATTAATAAATTAAAATAGTTTATAAAAAACGAAAAAAGATATTAAAAACCGATTAATTTATAAAAAAACGATTAAACGAAACCGCTTATTAATTAACCCGACGATAAGATATCGGATATTATTAATATTATTAACGTTAAACTATTAAAAAATTAATACCTTAAAGCTTTAAAACTTATAAAAATAAATATTAAAATATAAATATTTAATAATCGACGTAAAAATTACGTAATCGTAAATAATAATAATATACCGGAAACGAACGAATTAAAAAAGCGGAAAAGATTAACGCGATTAATTACGAAAAACTAAAATATAAAAACTTTATTATGCCTTATTATTACCCTACTTATTATTATTTTATACGATACCTATTATACCTTACTTATAATTAATACGTTTAATTATATTCGCCCAGTACTAAAAATCCGAAATATACTTTTTAACTTTATTCCGAAATTAATTTTTATTAAATGTTTTCATAATCGGATAAATATCGTTACGAATATCCTTTATAATTTATAATAATCGTTTATAACTTGCCTTAAAATTTTCGAATAGATTATTCCGGAAAATATAATTATAACTTTTAATAAACTTAATACAATTATTATAAAATCCTTTATAAAATCCTGGAATCGATTAATACTTAAAAAAAAGATATATATTATATTAATCAGGTTATTTTAATATTCGATATCGTTATTTCTATAATTTATACGGGATAATATTAAATACCCCGAAAACTTAAACAAATAAGTTAATAATATATTAAAAGTTTTTAATAAATAAAGATATAAAAAAACCCATAAACCCGGTCCGAAATATTTTGGCGTAAATAAAATAAGACGGTAATTTTTTACCTTCGTTTTAAAGTATAACGATTATATTAAATTAAGTATTTATTATTGTCCAAAAGTTTTCGCCTTTAATTCGCTATCGTATATACCGACCGATAACTGGACCGCCGACCAAATTAATAAATATAATCCCGAATATTTTATATTAAAGAATAAAAATTCGTTAAAAATATTCTAAAGAATAAAAAGTACTTACTTTAATATATTTAAACGTTACGTAATATATAACATTTTGGTTATTTTAAAACTAAATTAACTTACGTTAACGCCCGATTAAAAAGTTAAGAAAGCATAATACTTTAATGCTTAAAAATGGCCCAGAAAGCCGATCAGTAATATGCGGACCTGCTAGAATTATCGATGCCGTTAATAAAACCCCGAAATAATATTACAAAATTAAAATATTTCAAAAAATAAAAGTATAACCGACATTAATCGACGGCCACCGGTTATTTACTTAATAATATTTATAATTAAGTTAAATATTGGACTTTTTGTTATTTTGATTAACGGTAATACATATTAAAAGGACCAAAACTTAAAAGGTTATAAGTTATTTATAACCGATATTTTAAATAATAAGGTATTTTGATTAAATATTATATTACGGAATCTGTATTAAAAGGAAAAAGTTAATTCGTAAATAAGTACCCGATAATACATTAAATTTTAAGATTTGCGGATATTATTAAAGTTATATAAAAGCTTAATATCCCGATTAATAATTAAGGCGTTATCGGTATAATAAGTTGCAGTTTTAAAAAATATGGTTATATTTAATATAATTAAAATCTTATAACGTTAAAAAAAATATGCTTAAACTTACGCATATTTTGCTTAATCCTGCAATCGACGGGCTTAATATTACTAAAATCTGATAACTTATTATCTAATCCGGATGATTTTTTAATAAATAACTTTTTTATAAAGTTAATAAATTTACTTAAGTTTATATTTTTATAAAAACCTTGGATATTACATAAATTTAATAACTTACGGGAATTTATAATAATATTAATTATAATAATAAAAATAATAATATATATATTTAAAGATATATTAAGTTTTAAAAATAAATATAATCCAAAAAAAAGTTGACATAATTTATAAGAAAAAAGTTGCAAAAAAAGTATAAGTATAAAAATAACTGCAAAATTAATTAAAGAAACGTACCGAGGATTATATCCCTTTTTATATAACATCGGATAAAATTATTAAAAAAAATTTCGGCGTATACGTTTTTTATGATAAAATTTAATATATTAACCTTATATATACCTGATTAATTACATATATAATTCGGTATTATTTCCTAACAAACTTTTGCATTTATATAATGCGACATTTATAACTTATTTATATTTTTATATATTTATACCTAAATATAGATATATTTATATCCATATATACCTGTATATTATATATTACCTTTATTTATTATTATTATTATTACCTTTAATTATTATATATCGTTTTAATCGTACTTGCATATTATAATTAGTTTAATATTAATTATAATATCGTTATTTAAAAAGCGTATTATATAAAATAAAAACGAAGGATTTAAAAAGTTAAATATATTATATTTTAAAAATCTTAATTAATTTATTAATATACTTATATAAGATATCGATAATATAAACCGCCTATTATATAAAATACATAATAAAAACCGTACCTTTTATACTTTTATAATACCAAATCCGGAGTTATACTTTAATCGGTTTATTTTTATTATTTTATATAATAAAGATAATATCCGTTTATAACGAAAGGTCATTTCATTTCCTTTATGGTCCGATAAATTTTAAAATAACGTAATATCGGCCGGATTATAGCAAATTTTAATAATTATGCAAAATAAAAAATATTTACGTTTATAATATATTATAATAATTATTCAAATAATCGTTATAAATACTTTACCTGGAATTATAACCGTTATTTTAAAAACCGGAAAAGTAATTAATAAAGGTTGAATTGTTATTATCTTTAATAAAACAAAAAGAATAATTCAGGCCTATAATTTTAAATATATTTAATCCGTTATTTAGCTTAAAATACTAATCGGTAATAAAAAAAAAAAGTTATTAAGTTAATATATTACATATCTAATCAAAAAAAACGATCGTATTTTTTAATATTTACCCGTTTAAAAAACGTACTAAATTACTTTTACAAAAATATTGAAAGGTTTAAAAAAACTTAGCTTTCGGAAACCTATTTATACGTATAACGATCGTTAATATACCATTTTAAAATATATCTTAAACTTACGGGTTATAGATTACCTATACGTTTTACTTTATTATTTACAACCTCAAACGATAAAATAAGTTTATATTATATAAGAAAGGCGTTATATTAAATAGTATAAAAAAAACAATTAAAAAGTACTTTAAATTTAAATTAAAATAAAAAAATATTTTAAAGCTTACAAAATTATAACTTAATAAATCTTTATTCCCGTCCAGCGTCGACAGTAAAAAGTTAGATATTAATAAAGCTTTAAATCTTAAAAATAATTAATAATTAAGCATAATTCCCTCTAATTAAAAGAAAACGATTTTAAAAAGTTAACTTTATAAGCTACCGTAATTCCGATACCTCCTTTATCACCTACTTATCCCAAATATATATTACCGACATAACCCCTTAAACCTACCTTCGAACCGAAACACAAATTTCGACCGGCCGCAAATAATTAACGAACATAAATAATAATAAAGGGCCAATATAATATACCGGATAAATAAATGAAAAATACCTATAAAATAATAATATAACGACCGGAGCTATATTTCCCTTAAGGTTGGCCTAATTGGCCTAAATATAAAACCTCGATCGTTAAGCAAAAAAAAAAGGATAAAGTATAAAAAAAGAAAAAAAAAAACCAAACAGCGTAAAAATTTAACTAAACGCAAAAACGAAGTTCTAAGTTAAAAAACAAAAAAACAAACCGCATAGGCGGTAACTAAATTAATTAATAAGTTTTATATATATTTTATAAAATTAAAAATTAATTACGTTAAGTTTTTATTTACTTATTTCTTAAAATAAATTAAAGATAATTTTATCTTATAAAAAAAGGGTTAAAATAAAGCAAAATATAAAGTCGGATATATAGCTTAACTAATTAGTTAATTAGCACCCCTTATATATTTCTAACGGTCCTTTTCGCCGGACTTAACTCCGAGAACATCACTATTTATTTTTTATAATTTTGCTTTATTGGTTTTAATACTAGAATACAGTTTACGTTGCCTTCATTATTTTTTGAATCCTGGGCTTACTCGTAACACGCTCTTCGATTATGCACTGATCAGGACCGATTCTCCCCGTCCTATTTCAATATGTCGGATAACTTGTAACATGGTAGTAAATCTGGGAAACAGGGCAGCTAATAGTATACCAGGTTTATCAAATCTCTTTCCTTGCTAACTAATAGCCTGTTAAACCTTTTCGGGCACCTTAATTTTCCAATCTGGGTCTCAGGGTTCCAGCTTGTAACTTATGGCCTCCTGAGTTATTATCGGGTTTTGGTCAGCGCAGGTATTACTAATCGAAAAAACGTAAGGGCTTATAACGTATTCGTTTGTAACCTCGCTTATAAGACTGCTTTCGCCAGTAAAACAGCTTATAGTTTTTGTGACGGCAGCCACCAGGATCAAACCGTAAGGCTGGCAACCGTTACGTGGGGCTGACAGTTGCCACACAAATTATCTATCTGTCACATAAAGAGTAGGGATATTTATAGATCTTTACGCATTTTGCGATTTTGCCTTCCTTTCCTTTTTTTCTTTAGTTTAGAATTTTCGTTTATAACGCTAATAAATTAGTTATTATGCTATATTTCATTGGCCGTAACATTATTCTAAATTTATTCCCTTTTTTACTGGTTTAACGATTAATAAATAAGGTATTATATCTTTTTTACGTCGATACGTAACGACGAAAAATAACGTATTTTAAATTAAATTTAAAATTAAGATTTAAATTAACCAGTATTAAAATTAGATATTTATTAAAAAAGATTATTTATTAATTAATCGACCTTTAAAACGATTTAGATTATTTAAAGGTAGAATTAAGAATATAAAAAACGAAATACCTTTTTAAAACCTAGATTAAAATATAAAAAATAATAAGTATTTTAAAAAAAGATAAAAAACGACATGCTACAAAATGAAACCGAATCCGTAAAAATAAAAGGTTTATTAAATTAAAACCATTAAAATTAAGATTATAATTATTTAAAAATTGACCCCAATAAGTAGCTAATCGATAAGATAGTTAACGATAATTAAAATGTTTAAGGAGAATTATAGAGATTTTATAATAAAGTTGTTCGTTTTTAGGCTAAATAAAGTTATTATTTTTTTATTTCTTTCGACGACGCCGACTACCTTTGCCGAGAAAATATAATTAATAATGCTTTCGGTAGTATTAGTACGTTTCGTTTTATTAATATGGTAATATGGCCCGTTTTTTGCAAATTTACGGAAATTAATAATACGAATTTTAATTATAACCGAAAGAAAAAAGTTTATATTAACGACTTTGTTAAATTTAGCGGTAATAAAATCAAATTAAACGCCTAAATCTATAAAGTTATAAATAAGTTTAAAATGAATAAATTAATTTTTCGGAACGAAAAAATCCGTATGGTTTATTTAATAAGCTTTTTTAAAAAAAAGGCCGAATAAATAATTAAGATTTGTTACCAATTAATTACGTAACCTTTTTTTTACGTAACCGAAATAATTTAAATGTTAGAATTATTATATTATAACCCGAATTAAGTTTCCGTTATTAAAGAAACTTTTCGTATTTTTATTTTTAAACTCGATAAAGATTAAAATATTTATAATTTTATTTTTAAGTTTAACGTTTTCGTTTAAAAAGCCAAAATTGCCGAAAATAAATAAAAGTAAGTTTCGTAAAAATATATTTTTTTTAAATTTCGATTTACGTTTTTTTAAAAATAACCGCGATTTCGACGTTATTTACGAGAAATTTTATAATTATGTTATTATAACCGCTTATAATAATTAACTTATTTATAAAAAATACTAGTAAAAACGTAAACCCCAGTTATATGATTTTAATAAAGCGAAAGATAAAAATAAAAATTTCCGTTCGAATAATAATTCCGGTAAATCGAAAATTTCGGGTAATACCGGCAAACCTTTATTAGAGGTTAAAAAAAAGGGTTATTAAAAGGTTAATACGTATTTTAATTATGGTAAGACGCAATATAAAGTTAGCGATTACTTTAATAAAAAAAGGTTGTTACGGTAAAAATAATAAAAAATTTGTTTAGTTCCGGCAAATCGGAAAAAGAATAAGACCGTCGGAAAATTTTTCGATAATTATTTTTATATTAATAATAACGGAAATAAATAAGTTTAAAAAATATAAATCTTTTTTTTAAAATTATGCAAATTTAAATAAATAAGATTAACTTATATATTACCGTTTTCTATAATACCGAAATATAAACCCAATTTTTCGTTAATTTTTTTTTCGTTAAGTAAGCAAAAAAATGATTATAAATTTGTATTATCCGGTTAAAAAAATTATTTTCGTTATAGAATTACCCGAAGTAATTTGCCGGTTAAATAAAAACCTAAATAATTATAATATTCGAAAATAATAAATAACGTTTTCCCGATTAAGTTTTTTAAATTATAAATATTAAATACAATATTCTTATCGGTTTCGATTAAATAAAAAAATATAGCTTATTATTAAATTATAAGAATATAAGTATTATCTGGCCCGATAATTTATTAATTTTGGCCAAGTTCTTACCGGCAATTAAATCTTTAGCCCGATATTTGCTGGACGGATATATTAATTTTAAAGTTCAGGAAGACGTTTATTACTGCGACCGCGTTATGGAAAAGGCCGATAAGTAATATTAGATTTTTTAACGTTTATAAAGAAAATCCAAAAACGATTTTATTTTGATATTTATATTTATTATTTTGTTAAATATAGTAAATAAAGATATACCGGACGTATATAATACCAAGCCGATTATTTTTGTTATGGAAACTGTTAAGGATAATGCAGTTATCGCCTTATTAATAAATAGGTTGGAAACCGATCCCTGTACGGAACGATAAAGTAAATGCTTATTATTTTAAAAAAAAAGATTTTTTGAAAATAAAGAGTTGAATATTATAACGGTAACCGCTTTATAAAAATGGAAGATATATAACGGTTAAGGGATTTCTTTTTCCAAGATAAGGATCCGGAGTACGTAAAATAAATCCGGAAACTTTTACCAGAATTTCTTGCTTATTTAAAAGGATTTTTTTTTTAAAAAAAAAGCTAATACCTTTTTAGATTTCCGACCTGGCTATAACGTGGTTCTGGAATTCGATCGGCCGATATCCGCCTTTAAATTCCTTATTTATAAAATACCTGTTTAATACTTTCCGTTTAAAAAAGAAGTAGTAAATAAATTGTTAAAAATAAATTTTATCGAATTATATATACGAAAGGATACCGTTTTAATTTTGTTTATTCCAAAACTTTATTTATCGGAATGCCGGTTTTATATCGATTACCGTTAAAGGAATTAATATTTAAAAAATTGTTTTATTTAACCTTTTTAGTTAACGGTATTATGTTTAATTATCGAAACGTTAAACGTTTTATTAAAATCGATATTATTTAGGCATTTTATAAACTTCGTATCGTTATTAAATCGGAATATTTAATAATATTTAAAACCGGTTAAAAATGTTTTAATAAAAAATATTTTTATTCGGATTTAAAATAATTTTTTTTAATGGTAATTATTTATTAATACTTAATTAAATAAATTTTTCGATTATTATATAAACGTTTACGCCGACGACGTATTAACTTATTCCGGTTTTAAGAAAAAATATTGGGAATATTATCAAAAAATTATTTGTTGGTTAAATAAAGTTAATTTTTAAAAAGATATTAAAAAGTTCCGGTTTAACGTTAAAAAAGTAAATTATTTCGGTATTATTATGGAAGTAGGCGTAAATATTTTTATCGATTTAATCAAAATTAAGGTAATTTAAAAATAAAAATTTAAAAGTTTTAATAGCCGTATCGTAATCCGTTTATTTATAAAATTTTATAATTATATACGAATATTTTATTATTATAAAAGCGGTATAACCGAATTATTAAACCTTTTATTAAAAAAAGATACCTTTTTTATAATAAAATCCGAATAAAAAAAAGTTTTTAAAAAAATAAAATAGTTTATTTATAAAGTTTTAATTTTAGTCTTTTTTCGACCTAACCGACCGTTTAAAATAAAAATAAATGTATTCCGTAACGTAATTAAAGGTATTATTTGGTAATAATAAGAAGATAACGAATAGAAATCCGTAATATATTTTTCGAAAATATTAACTTTAATAAAAAGGGCGTATTTTATTTAAAACCGAAAGTTATTTACAGTAATATAAATTTTTAAATATTATTATTTTAAACTTTAAAGATAAAAGTGTTTTGTTATTATCGATTATTAAACTTTATTATATTTTATAAATAAACGCGGTTTTTTTACGCACCAAATCCGATAAACCGATTTCTTTTTTAATTTCGATATTACCTTTTAATATTAACCTGGTAAAAAAAATATCATTACGGATACTTTATTACAAAAATCGGTAAATTTATTTATAATTAAAATCCAAAAAATCCGAAAAAAAAATTAGGCTTTAATTTTACCAAAATAATTAAACTTTTTTATCGTTATTACTAACAAGATATTAATTAAGATACGAATCGAGGATATTTTATAAGGTACCGATTTAATCGATTTTATCCGTTATAAAAATAAGGTACAAAACTTAAATAAAAGGGATAATAAATTAATAATACTTAAAAAAATAATTAACGGTTGTATCTTTTTTCGTATCGTATTTATTCGTAAAGTTTACGGATTTAAAATATTTACGTATTTTGGTTAAAATAAAATATTTAAAATATTAATACGGAAATATACCTAACCCCGATTTAAGCAAGATATCCGATAATATATTTAAAACTGTTACGATTATTATCGAAATAAAACCTTTCGAAATAAAATTCCGGGATTTTTTAATTTTTTCCTTATTTCGAATAATATTTAGGATTATGTCGTTGTCGACGGGAAAAATATACCAAAAGACCGTTACGGTTATAATTATATATAGGCGTTTATCGATAAATTTAGCAAAATTATAATAACCTTGTTAGGTAAAAAGATTAATACCGCCGAAATCCTGGTTAACCGATATTATCGATATTTATATCGTTTTTTTAAAATATCCGTTATTTAAATTAATAATAACGTAAAATAATTTAATTTTTAATTTCTGATTAAATTAAATAAGTTTACCGGTATAAAATATCGTTACGAAAATCTTTTATATTTATAAATTTAAAAAATTATCGAATTTACGAATTAAAAATTAAATTAATATTTACGTTTTTATATCGATAAGTATTAAAATAATTAAAGCATATATATACCGGTATTAAATTTTGTATATAATCTATTATAACATTCGTCGATTAATATAATCCCGTTAAAAATTATATTAAATAAAAATATTCGGAATTTATTATTGTTAAATTTAAATATAATAAAAGCAAAAACCGAACCAGTTTAATAAATATTAATAATCCTTAAATAAATTAAAAACGTTTAAACGTTTACAGAAGAAACCGCGTTAAAAATATAAAAACGTTAAAAGATATAAATTAATAAAAAACGTCGCTTAATCGATTTTAAAGTCGGTAATAAAGTTTTTTTCCGTAAAAAGGGCTTTATAACGTAAATACCGATTATTTATTTAAATTTATAATAAATAAAACCTCATAAAATTATAAAAAAATACGGATATAATTTCGTTTTCAATTTACTACCGAGCTATAAAATAATTAACTTATTTTACGTTAATTAATTACGTAAAGCCGACGATAATTTATTACCTTAATAAATTTAAATATTACCGTTACCTAAAAAGATTAACGGTAAATTAAAATTCGAAATAAAATAAATTAAATAATTAAAACTTAACGGGCGCCATAAAAAGCTATAATATCAGGCTAAATAAAAAAGTTGCAATTTTAACGAGATACAATATTTTGTAATCAATTTTAAAAACGTACCGATCGTAATAAAATAATTCCATACGGAATATTTTAAAGTATTTAAATTACTAATCCGCTTACAAAAATAAATATACATAACGGCGGCCGACAAGATTAGCAAAAATTATCCCGATAATCATGAAGCCGCAAAAACCGGAACCGGATTAACAAGGAAAAAATAGCACTTATAACTGATAAAGATTCGTATATTTTCTTTAATTATATACAAATTTCTAAAAGGGGATAATATAACGGCAACTACCAGGATCAAACCGTAAAGCTGGCAACCGTCACGTAAGGCTAACAATTGCCATACGAACTAGCCACCTGCCACACAGAAAGTAGGGACATTTGTAGATCTTTACGCACTTTGCAACTCTGCCTTCCCTTCCTTTTTTTTTCAGCTTAAAATCTTCGTTCATAGCGCTAATAAACGAGCTATCATGCTCTATTTCACTGGCCGTAACAGTTTTACCGGCTACTTTTTTTTAGGCTCCTTATCGGCACAAATACTATAAGTAACTTTTTCAACAAAAATAAAAAAAGTAATAATCTTTATCGAGACAAACTTTAAAATTCTTTTATGATTTTAAAATCTGTATTAAAAATTATTTGTAATTTAGTTATAAAACTAAGTTCTAATTTTAAAAGTTTCGTAACGTAATACTCGTTAACAATAAATTAAAAAATAAGAAATAATTAGCCGTTTAATTAAATAAAATCCTTAATTATATCTTCGAATAAAATTCATTTTTAAAATTAAAACTTATAAAAAATATACTTATTTATTGTATTATTAATCCGTATCGTTTAACGTATGATAAAATAATAACGTTAAATTTAATTCTGGTATCGATAACTTTATTAATTAAATTTTCGTTAATTTTATAATTTAATTTAATTGCTAATTTAAATAACGGAATAATATATTTTATGAAGCTATATTATTAAATTAATAAAACCGAAATTTCCTTTCAATTTTTGGTCTTGTATCCTATATTTATAATTAAAGTTTTAAAGCATCTTTTCGTTTTTGAAATTCTGTATTCTTATATTTTGGTTTCGGTTATTTTAATTACTTTTTTTATAAATAAATATCTTGAAATGTTTAATCACTATAGAATTCTTAAAAATCTGACCAAAATTCTAATAAATTTCAATTAATTTTAACTAAATAAATTCGAATTTCTTTTAAAAACTTTTTCGAATTTTTCTTTTTTAAAACTTCATAACGTATTTATCGATTAAGCTTTAGTAATTAAATATATTATCCCTTTAAATAAGATTATTCTTTTAATTAATATTATTAATTTAAATACCGGTTTTTATAACTTGTAATAAAGGTTTTTTATATATTAATTTATTATTATTAATCTTATTCTTTTCTTACTTTTGAACTTTTTTTTGTTTCTATTAATACGTTTGATCATTATAAGCTTTAAAAAAAACAGCCGGCTAATTAAAATCGTTAACCTTTAAGGTATGGATTTTTTCTAAATACCGGATACCTTTACTTGCAATAAAGTTACTTTGTAACTAATTAAATAAAAAGACTTTTTTATAAAACAGCTTTTTATTATTATTAATAAAATAAATTATATTTTTTTCGTTATACGGCCTTTTTTAATGTTACATTCCCATCTATTCGACTTTAAAATCATTATAAATTTCGAAAATTTAACAAAACTAAATTAAATTATCTTTTAATTGAAATTAAAAAAATGGGTTTCTTTACCCCGGTGCATACCATCCCAGTAATTAAAATATTATATCTTCTTTTTAAATTAACCGGAAAAATTTGAAAATTTATAAATTTAATTTAAAGCTTTATTTTCAATTAAATTTCTTTTATTAATAACCTAACTTTTTACAATTTAAGGAAATTATATTATACTTAACATAATTCGATGATTTAAAATGTTAAAAAGAATTATATTTATTATCGCCGCTTAAAATTAATTCCGTAATCTTAATATTTATAAATAAGTTTCTATATATATATTATATTTACAATAACGGTAAAATTAACAAATATTAGGTTTAAAATTGTTAAATCGTCCGTTACGGCCTTAATATTCTTTTTAATAACTTTATCGATCCCGGTAGTTATCTCGGCTATAATAAAAATTATAATTGAATTTATCAAGTTAAATATTTATTATATTAATCCAAAAATGGGTTCTATAATTCTGAACTTCAAAAGCTTTATATTTTAACGAAACCTAATACTATAATATATAAAGGCCTTTTCGGTTCCGTATTTTCTTTTGAAAAACCTTGAAATTTTGAATTTATTAGGTTTATATAATGTTTAAATTTTATAACGTATTTATAATTTTCGATACCTAATTTATATAATTTAGCGATAATTATCGGAAATAAAATCTTTTTTATTCGCTCTTATTTAAATTATTAAACCGTCTACAACCGATTTTTTTTTATATCAAAACGGACGTTTTTTTATTATCGCTTATATCCTTTATATTTAAAAAGTATAACGTTATTACTAATTCAGCATTTAAATAATCTCGATATAGTATTATATATTAATAGGTATAAATTTTAGAATTATATAAAAAAAAATTTCTAATTTTCTAATATAACCAGTTAATACCTTTTTAAAGAAGTCTTTAATATATTCATTTTTATTAAATAATTTTCTCTTTTACTTAATCTCTTTTAAAATGGTCCTTACTTTAATAACATATTTAAAACAATATTTATAATTCTAAAAAATGATATTATAATAAACTTATTTTATTAGAATTTTTAAATAATTCTTAATAATCCGAATGTATTTTAAATTCTACAATTCAAAGAGTTTTAAAATAACTTTAATTACGTTTTTCTATTTAATTATTTTATTAATAATAACTTTTAACCGGTCTTTATATTAATATTTTCGATATAAAGCGGTAATTTAATATATATCTTAAATTTTGTAAATTATATTTTTTAAACAATTTAATAATTACTTTAATTTAATCGATAATTCCCGTAATTGAAAAATAAAAGTTCGAAAACGTTAACGGGTTTAAAAAGATTATAAAAAGCGAAAGTTGATTTATAATAAATATAAAAACCCCGTATTTGGGCTAATCGGTTTATCCGAAAAATATAGCGTTTAATATAAATATTATAAACTCTATGAATAATTCGGAAAATTCGTATCTTTACAAAGTCTTTTATGGTTTCGATATTTTAATAATAATTTTAAAAACTATCTATATATTCGATCTTTTACAAATTTTAAAAATCCGATCGGATTCCTTTAAAATTTTACTTTACGGAATTTATTTTTGTTAACAATATCTATTAATAAACATTAAAAAGTTATATTTAAATCAAAATTTTAAACTTTTTAAAAAGTAAAAAACTTTGGAGGTAATAATAAGCCGTATTATCTTTCGACTTAAATAATAATTTATTAAAATTTAAATATGTTTTTAACAAGTTTATTAAACCTTATTTTGAATTCATCCTAATTTTTAATCTTAAAATTATTAGAAGTTTAAAATATTACCTTATTAAAAATACGTTAAAAGTATGAAATACATAACTATCCGTAATAATTATTTAACTATATTTTCCTATTTCACTAAAGTTAAAAAATAAATAATTTCTTTCTTATCAGTTTAAATAATTGTGTTTTAATTAATATTTTAATATTAATCCAAATTTAACCCTACTTTTCTTAACTTATCCATTAATAGCTTTGATATTAATAAGAATACGTAATATTTAAGGTAAATAAAAAGAATTTCAAATAATATCGTTTAATAATAATTATATTAAATGTTATTCGATTAATATTAGCCACATTTAAAATATTCTTTCCGGTATTTTTTTAAAAACATTTTGCATTATATTAAAAAAAAGAATTTTGAAGAATTCTTTTTCGCGCCTAAAATAAATAATGTGATAATTTTCTTTCCTTTTTTTTGATTATATTCGTAATCCGGTTTCTATCGTTAATTATATCGTTACTTTATGTTATTTGAATTTTTTAAAGTTCGAATAATTACGTCGTTAATGACGTAAATTTAATTTATTAACCTGTATTAATTAAAATTTGTTTTATTTTATTACGTAATCGGTTTAAAACTTGACTAATTAAGTTACGTTTTAAACCGGTTTTCTATCCGTATTTAAATTTCTTTAGTATCTTCCGCATAAACTTATGTTTCCTAATAAAATATCGTATATTATTTATATAATAACTTTTTCATTAATCGGAAAAAGGTTACGTTATTTTCATAATCGTCGGTCGTTTATCGCTAATGACTATCAAGTATATATGGTTATAATCGTGACCGTAATTATATTTTTCATTAAAAGCTTATCTTGTCCGTTTAAAAATCGGAAATGATAAATTATCTTTGCAGCTAACTAAAGCTAATCTCCTTATATTAGCAGCTGAAAAGTTTAAACCGGAAAGTTCTAGTCCTAATTAATATATATTTAAAAAAGATTTCACGATTAGACCTCAGATTTAAAATTTATTAAAGGTAACGTAAATTATATTATATTATTAAAACCAATCTAAGCAAAAGTGATAAGCGATAAATAATAAATGCCTCGAGGTTACGCCCGGCGAAAAGAACGGCTAAAAATACAGGGTAGGTGCTAATTAATTGATCGGCCGAGCCATATACCCGGCTTTGCACTCTGCTCCATTTCAATATTAAAACGAAATACGTAAAAAGGTAGTTAATTTTTATAAAAGGAAATTTAGCCGATTTTTACTTAAATATCAATCCCGATGTGGGTTTAAAAGTTAATAATAAAAGTTATAACGTATATAGCATTACGATATATTATATAATATATATTATATAAACGTTATTATTTTCTCTATTAAGCTAAAAAAGTTCGTGATTATAAATAATTAATTACCGACTTAATAATTGCATATAAACACTAAACTTTTTAATACCTTAATATATTCAGTAATAATAGCGGCAACTTTAATATTTACATAAATTATCAAACTTTCATTACTTATATAGAGACTTTTAAAGTAAAAAAATTCCGAAGCTTATCCGGAACCTTAATTATATCGAAAAAAAGCGTAATATTAAATAACAGAAACTCTATATTTTGAAATATTTCTCAAGTTAAAAAGGGCACTTTTAAAAGCTATAAATTAAAATACTAATGAATTTTAAGAAGGAATACATAGCGATAAATAATATTTTTAACTTCCCCGGAAAGTTATATACTCGTAACGATATAAATTTATTAAACTTTCTTTAAAAAAAGACGCGGTAAAATAAATAATTGGGCCTGGAAAATATTAATTAAAACTCTGAACCAATTAACTGGAATGAATCGGAATCAAAGAAATTTCTATTTAAAAGAAGTAAAATTAGAAATTGTAAAAATTTCGAAATTATTTACAAAACTAAGGTCTTAAATAGTGCGAAAAAATGTTTTTTTTTTAAAAAAAAAAAAAAAGCGAACGTCGAAATAGTTATCTATATAACAACTAAACAATTTTGCGATATTAAAAATAAATTATTTATATGATTTATTTAGCCGTATAAAAGATACTTTTCGGTAATTAAGCGACCCTAATTAAAAGGCTTTAAAAATTGAAAAAATCAAGAATATTTTAAAAATTAATATAATAAATGCGACAAAGAAAATTAGAACATAGAATTCAAAAATATTTTGCTTCGACGGTATAAACCAGCGGTTATAATTTAAGAAAATTAATTTGTTAATAATTATAATAAATCATAATTTAAAATACGTAATATAAAATTCGCGTTTTTTTCTCTCGCTAGAAATTTGTTTTATATTTATTAACGAACAATATTAATTTTGATTAAAATAAATGAATCTTTACGGAATGGTAAATAAATTTAAAACTAATGCATATAATAAATAATTAAAATAATAATAACTTTAATCGTATTATTTAATAATGTTTTGACGTAATAAAGTTCTTCTAATAGAAAACGGATATCGTTTCGAATTTTTATATAATGTTATTATTCTGCAAATATTTAAAATAATTTAATAAAATACGTTTATAACGTTTCGTCCTTTGCCGGCTGTAAAAATATCCTGATAAAACTTACAGAAAATTATAATATATATCTTCATATTTATTATATTTTAGTTATTAGTAGAAAAAGAATATTGTTTTAGATTTTTAAGCAACGTCAATATCTCGCAACAATTTAATTAAGCTAGCAAAATATACCTATAACGTCTCGTATTTTAACTAACTTAAACGTATACCGTTAATTTTACCAAATGTTATAATATACGCCTTAATTTTTATTATATTCTAGCTATAACTCCTTCAGTAAATACGTAATATTTTAAAATTTAAATAAGATTTATGTTAAAAGGTTAAGAATAATTTAACATCCTAATATTTTTGATAGTTCTTAATTTTAATTAATATTATATAAATATTTATACTTATTAGGCCTTATAACTGTAATCTCGTGTCGAAATTAAACGCGGTTTTCGTTATTTATTTTTATTAAAACTAGCCGGGTTACGTTTTTCAATTTTTGATTTAATATGTCAATTATTATTTTCGTTGAAAAAATTCCGTTTATTTTTAACTTTTAACTCCTCGGTTTCGGTAAGGACCGTTATTTCGGTTCTATTTTCCAATATATTATATATTATATTAAGTTACGTATTATTATATTTTACTAATGCTAACGAGTCCGGCAACGATGCAAAAACAAACTAATTTTGTAAATATAAATACGGTAATAAAATTAGTTTTAATAAATTAAAAAGATTAAGAAACAATAGATTGTATGCCGATAATATAAACAACGAAAAAATAAAAAGCATTTTAAAAAGATTTTTTAATACGTCGCAAACAATATGTACAATTAAGGATATTACAATAACTAAAACTATAATTCCGAATCGCCAAAATATATAAACCGTATATATAATTAATATTTAATTTATTAGAGTTACTGTTAAATATCGACTTTTGAATTTAAACCGAACGGTTATATATTATATATTTTAATTAAAGCTAGATACGGTTTGCCGTATTTTCGTAATTTTCTCCGGTACTTATTAAGCTTATAACGCGATAATAATTAATAATTTATATAAGTCGATCTGAAAATTAAAAATACAACGTTATTATTTTAAATTAAATAGATTTTGTCCTTTATAAAAAACTAGCTATATCTTTTATAAAATTAGAAATCCGGTGGTTTCGTAAATTAAATATAACGTAATAAAAAGCGATTTTTTCTCAACCTTTGAATCCTATTATTTATTAAATCCGGAAACAGTTTTAATTAATTTAATTATGTTAAAAATTGAAAAAAGATCTTTAATGTCGTTTAATATATTTAAAAACGTATTAAATAAAAACTTTAAAATTTAATAAAAATGAATATTTATTTTATTTCAATACTACATAACGAAAAGAAGTATAAAAAAAGGATTATTTGTCCGTTATTTATATTAAAAGTTAATTATTTTTTAGATATTGTGTTTATAAACCGGTATTCAATTATTTTTATATAAATATCGTCGAATTTAAAAGTCGGAGTATAGAAATAAAATTAGAACAATATAAGTTATAATAAGATCTCATCTTAATAAAGTTATTACTTTTTTTAAATATAATAATTTGGTTTTTTTTAAAAAAGAAATCTTAAAACCGTTTTATAAATATCTTTTTCGTTAAATAACGTACATTATTAAAATCCTATATCCGTTTTGACCTATAACTTAAAACTATTTTATTTCGAAAACCTACGAATATTATTTTAAATAACCGAAAAATTAAAGGTAAAATTCGATAGTTATTTCTTTTTAATTAAAGCTGTTCTCGATAAATTATATATTAATTCTTTTTAAATTAATTACGTTAATTTTTAATATAACTTTTATATTTTTAAAAATGATACAGTTTTTCATTTACCGGGCTGAAATCTTTTTTTTTATTTAAACCTTTTTTAAAACAAACGGCTTAATTTTATATTTATCGAATATTTAATATTATATAACTATTATAATGTATTTGTAATTAATTATATTTAATCTTTTATAATAATAATCCGTTTAGTTAACTTCTTATTATAAATCTTTTAACGAATATTCTTTTAACACTTTTTGTTACATTACTTAATTATTATCCGGGTATTTATATTTAAATTAAAAATAAGGATAAATATTATAATCTAGATAAAAATATTACATTATTTTAATTTATTATATCCGTAAATATAATTTTAGAAAAACCTGTTAACGTTATAAGATTTAAATTTTTTTTTGGTAATTTTCGATAAATCTTTTCGATTTTTTAAAGTTTTAAAAAAATAATTTCGGATATTTATAATTTGTATTTTAATATTGATATAAGTAATAGTTTTAAAATTATTACGTAACGTACCATACCATTAAACGGATCAAACTAATAAACGGACCGAAATTTTACACCTCGCAACCATTAATAGAAATTACTTACCATAACATTTTAAATCGATTCAAATTAATCGCATACTTTTTTACTAATTATCTTTACAGCTTTTAAACAAATGTACGTATTATATTAAGCCCTGTTACGGACGCCATATTAGCATTCCTTCCTGCTAACCCGCCCGTAACCGACTAACTTTAATAATTAATAGCAATAATTCTTTATTATAGCCTTTTTGCGAGTTCAAAGAGCTTATTTATCCTATATAGCAAATTTTTATTTTTTTAAAAACGTTTATTTTAATCGTATAATTATATAAGTTTCGAATTATTACGAAATTAAGTCCGACACGACTTACTATACGTCCTGTTATACGTCCCGCAAAACGTCCCGTACGGACTTCCCATACCCTCTAACGCGCTTTTAGCGTACTTCCAACGCGTTTTATAACACGTTTTCCAACGTATATCTTTAACGTATTAAAGCCGAACAAAAGATGTTCGCGTAGTTAGGTTAAGGATTCGGCCGAAAATAGTTATCTAATCGGTCGGCTTTAAATCGTACGAAATGAAAGTAATATCAACTAGAAAATAAGAGGAAATAATCGGTCGCGGCCGGGTTAAAAGAAAGAAATAATGATATAACGGTTATAATAAACCGTAATATATCACGTATATTTGTTAAAAAGTTATAAATACGTTTTACAAAAAGGGATACAATTAATTGCAATTAATTTAATATGTTATAATTAAATCATTTGGATTACTTGTTGTAAGGTATAAAATTTTAGTCCGCTTACTTGTTTGATAAGTTTAATTATATAGCCCGTTAGAGTATTAAATTAAATTTTAAAATTAATATTTTAAAATTTGAATATATTAATTATTAAAAAATTTAAATACGGTTAATCCAAACGTTAAACTTTAAATATAATAAAAATAATAATACTAATTGCGAAACACTTAATATTAAAACGCCATATTACTATTTTATAATTATATTTTAATAAACTACCGGCTTTACGCGAACCGTTATATTTTATAATTTTTCTTTATAATTTTATTAAAAATTATACTATCCCTAAATTACTTCTATAACCAATCTTCATCCAGTTTGTTTTATTTATTTCGCTAATAAATATATTTCGTTAATAATAATTAAGTTGACGTTTGATATAAGCTCGCGAGTTAAACAAGTTCGCAAGCCGTTTCTTACTATTTTGTAATAGCAAATTCGAATTATTTAATTATAACATTATATTTTAATGCCAATTAATCGAAATCCTTTTTGTTTATTATATTTAGGGCTTTTTTAAAGTATATATATTATATTAAGATTTATCACGGTCGGTAAATTACTATCTTTTAATCCAATCGTAACCGACTAACTTTAGCAGCTTTAATAGCAATGTTTTCTTAAAATCTTTTTATTAGTGAAAAGATTTATTTATTTTATATAATAAGTATTTCTTTTTTTAAAAAACGTTTCACTTAATCCTATAATTACGTAGATTTTAAGTTATTGCAAAATTAAATTCGATACGTCTTGTTACCCGGGGTGTAAAATATTCCGGAACCTTTTTAACGCGCTTTTTAACGTACGCTTTAATACGTTTTATACTGCGTTTTCCGACGTGTTTTATAACTTATATCTTTAACGATTTAGGCTAAATAGGCAGTGTTTGCGTATATAAGTTAAGGATTAAATTAATAAACATTTCTATGACGGTCGTTTTTAATTTTAACGAATTAAGGATAATATAAATTTGGACACGTTAAACGTTAAGAAGTTACGGGCGGATTAAAACGAAAAGAAAATATGAAATTTATAATAAGCTTTAATATAATATATATCTTTAGGAAAAAGCTATAAATATAGTTAGCAAAGAAATTTTCGATTAATTAGCATTAATCTAATATATTATATTTAAGTTATTGAAGTATATTATTAGCAAGTGCTAAGAAACGACTCGAAAGCTTGTTTAGCTCTCGAGCTTATATAGAACGTTATATTATTATTTAAAAATTAAATTATTTCTAATAATTTAAAATAAACCGTTAGGTGTTTATTTAAACGCGAAAATAAATTAATTATACTATTTAATGATTATATATTTCAACATTTCTAAATTAAGCCTTTCCGAATTTTTATATATTCAAATAAAAATAAAATAACGATTCCTATAAACACGCGCAATATACAAGTACGTGTAACACTTTTTTTAGCTATTTTAACTATATACCTTTAATTACCCATATCTTAATACTAACATTATAAAACGCCTTATTGAAATGGGACGGGGAGAATCAGTCCTGATCAGTGCATAATCGAAGAGCGTGTTACGAGTGAGCCCAGGGTTCAAGAGATAATGAAAGCAACGCAAGCTGTATTCTGGTGTTGAGACCAGTAAAGCAAAACTATGAAGGATGAGTGGTGATGTTTTCGGGGTTGAGCCCGGCGAAAAGAACCGCTAGAAATACATAGGGGGTGCTGACTAACTGATCAGCCAGGTCATGTGTCCGACCCTGCACCCTGCTCCATTTCATTATAAAAAAAGTAAAAATAAACCTAATTATTTAAAATAAAAAACGAAACCCGAAATTTAATTACAGAAAGCTTGGTTTTATTTCTAAAGTCCTATCTTTGACCTTAATATACCGTACTAGCGGTAAACGTACCCGAGCCGATTTTATTTATTTTTCGCAAAAATTAACGCCGACAGAAAAGAAACCGATTATCGACCGAATTTTTAATTTAAATGTACGAACGTTTCCTATTCGGGTTTAATACGTTAAAAGTATAACTAATATATTACTAACTTAACGCGTTATAAAACGCGTTAAAATTAATTAAATTCCGAACTTTATTAAATAGCAAAAAAAAACTTAAAGACGTTTAAATTAGAACATTAATTATTAATAGATTTTATTTAAAAATTTAAAAGTTTTTACGAATAATTCGAATATATTCGGATTATAATTATAAAATACGGTATTGCAAAAAAGGATATTTATAATTTCGATGAAATTAAATTTTTAATAAGGTTTTTTATAATAACGGGCATAATAATTCTTAATATCGAAAAACGTAAAAAACCTCAACAAATGTAATAAAAAATAAAGAATAAGTTGAAATTATTTAGATTATTAACTTCCAAAATTAAATAATACCGTTATTTATTATTATAACGGAGAAAAATTATTTTAAATTTTAATACCGTAATAACTTATTATTAATAACCGATTAAAAATCGCATTAAAGAATAATAAATAAATAATAAATAAATTCAGTAACGCATGAATTAATATTTTAATAAATATATTTAAATAGTTACGAAAAGTTCGAAACGTTTTCTTATTTTTTTAATTTTAAAACGTACTTATTTACGGTATATCGAAAACATAATATAACGTTATTATACCCATATATTTTAAAACGATTTTCTTGCCGGCTTTTATAATACGTTCTAAGCTGCCATAATATTCGATAATATCAAATCTGAATTTATAAAAGCTGGATTTATTTTATTCGATTTTAATGAGGTTTTTTCCGAATTAAAATCTTTTTAATTATATTTATATTAACCGTTTCCCCACTAACCTTCGCCGGTTTCTTTTATCCTTTCCGAAAACCATTAAAAATATTCGTAAAATAACAAAATATAAACGATATTATAGAAAGAAGATTAAAAATTATCAAAACAATTCGCTAATAAATATATTTTAATCGGTTAATTTTATAACAAAAGGTTATATATTATTATTATATCATGCTGTTTTTTTCCGAGAAAAAAAGGTCTAATTACGCAAAACGAACTATATTTTAAACAAACGTCGTAAAACCCCCCAAAAAAACCATCTTTAAAAAAAGAAATATTTATTATATAAAAAGGATAAGTTTTTCTGGCCTAAAAGAACAAGGTAAAAAAAAATTACAATTAATAACAACTGGAAAAGCTTATTACAAAAAGGCTAAAACTAAGGAACGGATGTATAACGTTTACGGCAAGCCCGGCTATAATATGCGTATTTATAAAAAAGTTATAAATATATTTAGCTAAAGAAAATCCGAGTAATTTGGATTAATGTAATATATTATTATTAGGTTATTTGAATTTGTTATTACGGAATGCCAAAAAATGTTGCGCGTGGTTGTATATTGCGCGTGTTTATATAGCACGTTATAATATTATTAATATAAAATTTTTTTTTTTCGTTAACTTTATTCATAATATAATTTAAACAGTAAATGAATTAATTATTAGAAAGAAGTAAATAATTAAAAAATTTTAAATAGTTATTTTAATAACGAAAAAAATCAAACTTTTTAAAAATTTATTTATATACCGGATTAATTTTTTTTAAATTTTTTTTAATACGGCCTTATTTATTATATATAATATTTAATATAAAACGATTATATTAACGCTATAAAAGTTTTATAAAATTAATAACTATATATTTAATATTAACGTATAAATTAATAGCGTTTATAACGGTAAAAAACCGATCAAATTATCGAATAAACATAATCGTTTTATTTTAAAATTTAATTTTTTAAAAACTTTAAAATATTTATTTTAAACCATTTAATATATCTTACATATTTTATTAATTAAAAAAAATATACATATTTCCGAATTTAATATAAATACTTTTAACCTTTATATAATATTATTTTTATTTATAAAGTTATATTATTATTATATTAATTAAAGAAATATATATTAGTATAACTTATTTTTAATTAAGTTTTTAATAATTTAATTTAATTAATAATAATTTGGTTTTAATTAAAGTTATATATATATATGCAAGGTCGAATGGGTTCAAGCCTTGTTTTCCAGGCTGAGCCAAATACACAGAAAATTATTACACGATGTAATTTGCACGATAGATACTATACCCAGTATCTTCGAATACGATGACTGATTAATGGTTTTACGGTCAGGATAGATTGATACCTCGGTCCCATAGAGCCTCGTTATATATATATATAAAATAAAGATTTTAATTTTATATTAATTTTTCGTAATTATAAGATAAATAAAAGTTAAATTAAAATTATATTTAAAAATTTTGTTTTAATAAATTTTAATAATTTATATAAATTTAACGAATTAAAGTTAAAGATTTTATATTAAGTTATTAAGCCTTATTTTTAAGATTTTGTTATTTTTGTAGAGAGTTTTCTTAATAAGGTTTAGTCGATACATTTGACCCTTGCAAGTACTTTTAAAGCCGAAGGCTCTAGCCACGGCTGCGCCGCAGGCGCAGCCCCAACCTCAAAAATAGGGCCTGATTTTAGTGAGGCAATCCAAGGGTAACTTGGTATGGGAGAAGTCCGTGTATGAATTCTTTTGTCCGTAGGGATTGTGGTTGTTGCGTCGCAGCCACGGACTATCTGACCAAACCTTCTCATTGCTAAGATGCAATAACCACAATCCCTACGGATAAAAGAATTGATATACGGGCTTGTCCCGTATTAAATATACTTGGGGAGACCGGTGCATGATGATGCGATCGGTAGTTGTCCTGTCGCAGCCATGAGAGCCTTGCCGTCGTCCATTTCCCAGATAACTTAGCCATATTAGCTGCAATTGCCATCCAAAATAAATAAACAAATAAGTAAATAAATCCCTGTATGCATATTAGCTTATATTTGGCGCCTATATAAGATATAAAACTTATTAGACATAAATTAATCTGCTTATAGATTTGATTTCATTTTTATATATAAATAAATATATTTAATTGGGAAAAATAATCACTTCGTTAAAAATGTACTGAGTGAACTCTTCTTTTTGCAACTTGATCACCGGCCCCGCTGGCTTGTTATGGAGATACCGCATTTGATTGGTTAACTATTAGCGTAAAAAACAATACATGATACGAGCCAGCGATGGCTGAGCTAGCTGAGGTAACGAAATCAAACCGATTACATTTGACCAATTTGCTACTGGTTACGTAACCCATTTTGGTAATATCGGAACCTGGGGGGTTATATCCGCGATCGTCAGCACAAGCCAAGCTTGTTGGGTTTTAACATTACCCCTCTTCCTCCCATGAGCACTGACATACCCACTTCAAGAAACTCTTTCTTAAATATATCAACTCGCCAAAGGGAATGTAGCAGCCGCCTGGCGACCTCTCCTAGTACGGCTTATTGAATTAGACACATGCGGACTATTTTCGCTCTCCTTTATTCTTTTCTAGGGAGGAATTACACCCAGGCAGCAACAATGGATTCCTTCAGTATCCTCGATACCTACGACGAGATGTTGACAAGTGTCGATAATGATCCAGCTCGTATACAAGCCCTCTACGAAACTCAGTGGAACGAACAAGTCTCCAAGGCCAAGGCTAAGCTACTTGACGATGGCTCCGAAGGCGTGCAACCAGACCACATTCTCGTAAACCTTCTCAACGACTCGAATTATAAAGACCCTAGGAATAACTTGTGTGTCTGGGCAAGACCGACCCCTGCAATTAGGAGCCTAGCATCAAAATGTCAGGATTTGCTTCAGAAGCTGAGTCCCAGTAAGAATCCCAGGCAAGGGTTTAGCGGGCCCAGGTGACGGTCATCAGCCCAGAGCTTTCCATGGCTTAACTTAGGATAAATTTTTAATGGCTTATTTAGATATTTGGCTGACGCCGCAAGACTGTCTACATGTGACGCTTCTTGTGATCGCGGAATCTCTTACACCAGAGGCTCTCGCTGCTCTTGTGCGTACGCTACCGTCTTTACACGGGGTTACGCAATTCCCCCTCGACCATCGTGCTCGACTTGTGAAGCCGAGATTGGCATTCGATAACGCCGGGGTGGCGCTCTTGTATGTGCCTGCTGCAGGCGAGATCAAAGACGGCAGAGGTACAGATGAGGGTTATACGTATCCTCACCTCCAACGAGACATCATCAAACTCTTTCGTGAAGAGGGCGTGGAGGTGAATGCTCGGCATCCCCCAACAAGCTGCCACATCACGCTTGCAAGGTTTATCACAAATGAAGACCATTGCTCTGATGGGAAACCAGATCACAATGCGATGGCTTCCTGGGTACTCGGAATTGAGGAGATAAACGAAATGCTGATCAAAGAATATTGGCCGCATGAGGGGACTGCGCCGGAGGCGGGGAATTGGGTCATTGGGGAAGGGAGAGATCTGGACGTCCGCGAAGGAACAGTCTGGTACGGCGGGGGACAATCTCTGGCTGTTGGACCAGCATTGTGAAACGAGCTCGGGGCATGGTTGTAGTGCAAATGTTACAATGCACCTCTACTATTATGTAGGTTTCTAGCTTTCCAAGTGATGTCAGCAGACCAAAAATGAAACGGCTACCTTGATGCAATTTCCCCGCTAATGCCCGCTTGAAACCATGAGCCTTTGAGTGTGTTGCTGAAAATGGTTTGCTCTCATTTTGTATCTCGTTCTTTGAGGATGCCGCATATAAAACGCAAGCCTCGCGTAATTATGAAAACTTCATATCTTCTAGGTGTCAGCCACCCAGGGGTGCTAAGTGCACCACATATGCACTCGCTTCAACGTAGTAAGCTTGCGAGCGAAATGGAACGAAGGGTTATTGTCAGCTAGCTAGGGGTTGCGTAACGCACCCCATAAACGGAAAGGTCACCTACTAATCGGCACATACATGTTCCGTAGCTAAACTACCAAGAAGCTGAACGTATCCTACAGCATACGTAGTTAACCTAATACAACAACACAACTGATATCCCCTATATCTAACAATTAAAAGTCTCATTCGCTTAATTAACGTTATATATCAATTAATCAATTATTACTAAGACGATATAGATTATATATTAATAACAATTATATATATACTTTATTAACTATAATAACGACCGCATTATCGACGTCCTTTATCATTTATAACGGAGCTAAAAATTAGGATTATTTCAAAAAGAAATTTCCAATTTAAGGTATACGCTTTTGAAATCTGGAATTATATCGACCTTAGTTAATTACGTTCGTAACCTATTAAACCTATAAAACCTAATATAACCTTTTACCCAAAAAAACGAATCCATTTTTCGATACGAACTAATACCTTGTTCTTTATAAAAACCATCGAAAAAATCTATACTATAAATTAACTAATAAATATTTTTAAAATAAGAACAGAAAATGAATAAATTTATAACCAAAAATATATAATATATACTTATTAAAATTAAAAATACGGTACTTTTTGGAAAAATATTAATAATTTAATAAAATAAATTTTAAAATTTATATCCTTAGCGATTAAATAAACGAATTTTTTTTAGAAAAAAACCTACGAAAATAATACGTTATATGAACTAAATCTGGCAAAAAATACGGTAACAAGCTTAGAATTAACACTTAACAAAAATACCGTAAAATATTAAAATAAATTTCGAAATATATTAAAAGATTAATCGAAGAAATTAAAAAATAACAAAGAATTATAGCCATAAAATAATAACATAACATTTCAGAAATAAATATAATAATCGGATAAGTTAACGACTTATATACAATCATAACCTTTCTTATAAAATCCTGGAAATTTTCCTTCCAAATAATAAAAAAGGCCAATATTAAAAGCGGTACGATTAATTACTAAAAGGTTATTACGGAGCTTTTAAATCATTAAGCTTAAAATTATTAACTATTTACATTACAAAACGTTAAAAAATGTTTCCAACGATTTACAAAACTTGCGCGGATTTATCTAAATAAAATAATCCTAATTAAAATAATTCCAAATTTATTAACGCCTAACCGCATAATAAGACTTTTAAACGAAAATCGAAACGAAATAACCGTGAAAGCTTATATTTAAATCAAAATATTAATAAACGAAAGTATTAAAAATTAAACAGATAAAATACCCGTTATAAAATATACTTAAATATTATATATAAGCTAACCTAATATTATTATACTTTTTTTAACAAAGCTTTAATAAGATTTAAGTTTAATAAAATAATAAAAATTAGAATTAAAAAGCGGGTTACTTTTAATTAATCCATAAAAAAAATCGTCAGTTTATTAAAAAAAATATAAACAAATTAATTAAATAAAAAATAGATTAATTTTTTTAAAAAATTCTTTTTTTAATATACTTCCTAATCTTCGGTTAACGTAATATAATAAACGTTTTATTTTACGCTTTAAAAAATTATTTTAAATTTAAAATTAATAATATATATTTTTAACCTTATTAACAAGTTTTTAAACGTTAAACCAACCGTATAAAATAATAAAATATCTATAAATAATAATTTCGTTTTAATTAAAAAATACGAAGTTAATATATTACTTCGAAATCTTAACGGTACAGAAACGTTGCAATTATATAACGTAACTTGTAACGAAAAGTTTGTATATAACTTAATATTATTTCGATAACTTCGAAAAAAAAAATATTAATACAATAACCGAAAGTTTATGAATTTTATTCGAAATGCATATAATTAAATACTTACTACGTTAATAATTAAGTTTAATTAATTCGTTATCGGAAATATTAATATAATAATTACTTATAGAACTTTTATTACTTATAAACGAAACGTTAATTTATAAACGAAAAAATTACCATATATAAGTAACGGTACCAAATAATACTTAAAACTAACTTATTTAGGCCACAAAATAATTATTTAATTATAATCTTATACAGAAAAAATCCGCTTAAAAGTTTTATAATAATTAAATGTTAAATATATAACAAACCGGAAATCAAAAAGCAAATACGTTATAAATTACGGAAAAAGACATTCCGATCAAAACAAAAAATCGTTATCGATTTTATAAATTTCGAAAAAAACCTAGAAAGGTATAAAAACGTTATATTCGTTACCGACAAATATTTAAGATTTATTTAAAATATTTACCTTAAAAATCGAAAACAAAATATATTAATTATAACGTTTCGATACTTTTTAAATATTTTAAAAAACCGAAACAAAATTTTATTACAAATAATTAAACACGATAACGAAATCCTAAAAAATTATTAATTCCAAAATATATTTTAATCACCTTTTTTTAATATTAAATCCAAACTTTTAATACTATATATACAGGTTTAAAATAGGGATATAAGATATTTAAAAAATATAATTAAGAAAAACCAATTATGATACAAAATAACGTGAAATTATAAACGTTTTTAATCGTATACATTTTTAAAGTAATAATATATTTCTATAACCGTCTTTTTAAATATGTTCTTTTTAAATAAATATTATATAAAATTTATTATTTTTATTTAATATATAAAAATAAGTTTATAATATTTAATCTAAAGCTTTAAAACGTTTATTTATAAACTTATAACTATATAATTTACGTTATAACAATTACCGTTATAAAAAGAAATTTAAAATTTAAATCTCAAAATATAAATTACATTTTTCGTCGATTACTAATTAATTAATATTTATAAAATTTAACACCCGTTAACGAACAAGGTAATCGTTATTTAAAACGTTTCATTTAATAAAAAGACCACTTTTTAAAATAATATCAAAAACTTTTAAAACAACATTTTTTATATTATAGAAAATAAATTATAAAAATGATTTTGATAATTAAAAATATTTAATTAAATTAATAACGATCAAATTTATATATAAAAGAAAGATATGAATTTAAACGGAATAATTTAATTACCGATTAGATAAAAAAAAGATTTTTTTAAAACGGTATAAGTATTAAAAGAAACCTACAGAAAAAAGAATTTAATTATATAAAGTTAGTTATCCTTATACGACAGTTATATTTCAACTATTTCCGTTTCCTAAACTATTACCGTTATTAGCATTTACCTTAATAATTATTACGATTATTACGGCGACGGAAGAAATAAAAATAACCCTGGTTTTTTATTATGTTATTTAATTTAAAGTAACTATACAAAAGGAAAATATTTTACGGATCGAAATTATTCCCCCGTACGTTCCGTATTATAAAAATATTATCAAAGTTAATTTCAAAATATAAAAAGTTATAGTTAATATAAAACGAATAACTTATTTCATAAATACGTGTAATAAACGGTCGGTAAATTACGGAAATTTAAGAAAATTAAAAACCCGAATGATACGTTATTATAATCGGAAAGGTTTTATAATAATACGTATAGTACTTAAGTTATAGGACCGGATATAGAAATATAATTTACCGCTACCGCCGTAAAGTTATAAGAAATTAAATATATATTTTTTAAGAAAAATATTTAAAAAAGCCGGAAAGATTTATTTGTAAAATTACAAAGAAATTTAATTTTAAAAAGATGTTAATTAATTTTTTATTAAAAAAAAAGTTTTAAAGTATATATAAATATATAGTTATAAATATAATAAACATAATTAATTATAAAAATATAAAGCCCGTTTCGTTATACGAAATAATTAATAAGTTAAAAATACTTACGGTAATATATACGTATTTATATTTATTAAAAAATCGTTTCGAACTTTAATCGTTATTACAGTAAGGTTTAACTTAAAGTTAAAGTAGTATAATATTATAAACGCTTTCGTTAACGTAAATGTACTTTACGAAATATATATAAAAATACCTCTAAGTTATTTATACCGTAATAAAAAACTTTTATTTAAAGGAGTATTATATAAATTAAAAGTTACCTTTATTATAACAAAAAAACTTTATTAATACCTTAAAAGATTTTAAACCTAACCTTATTTTTTAAGAACATTATTATTTTATTCGTTAAAAAATACCTTTTTTTTCGTAAAAGATATTATTACCGTATATTACAGAAAAAATTAAAACTTTATCGATTAATTAATATAATAAGTATAAAAACGGTATACCTTTATAAAGAAAAAGACTTATAATAATTCCTCGATATTAAAACGGTTAAAAATAAACCGAACAAAACAATTTGGATATTTTAATCCAACTTTATAAATAAATTAATTAACTGAATTTTTAAAAAGGTTTTAAATGGTTTTTTAAAATTTATTATAATAAAAGTCGAATTATTATTAAATTTTAACTTAACTTATTTAAACTTTATTAACAAATACCAAAAAAATCGGTTTTATTTTATACGTTATACTTAATACGTAATCCAATATATTATTTATAATATTTAAATTTATACGATTTAACTTAAACCATAATAACGTATATTATAAAGCAGTAAATCGAATTATATTATCCCTAATCGGTATTAAAACGTTAACGTTATAATTCGGTAATAAGGATTTATTAAATACTTTAAGTAACGCCTTTTTTATAAATAATATAATTGATCGAAAAATTTCTTAAATATACGTTAAAAAACTATTCGGAAAAGTAATAACATAATAAGTAAATAACTATAATATAATAATTATTTATATAACCGAAACGAAGTTATTATTTTTTACGTGAGTTATTAAAAAAGCTTTATTTAATTTTCAATTAATTAAAAATTAAAAAATCGGCTTAAATATAAAATCGTTTAATATGTAATACGATAATTAACAAATAATATAGCTAAGTAAGAACGACGTACTCTTATTAAAGACGAAATTACGGTATATAAATATATATAATTATTAGTTATAAAAGGTAATAAAAAGGAACTTAATTAAGGTAGATTATACGTTTACGGATAATATTGAAATGGGACGGGGAGAATCGGTCCTGATCAGTGCATAATCGAAGAGCGTGTCACGAGTGAGCCCAGGGTTCAAGAGATAATGAAGTGGGCCGG